>QARZ01040794.1:8687-34507 GCA_013407115.1 Glycine latifolia | reverse complement strand
AATAATAATAATAATAATAATAATAATAATAATAATAATAATAATAATAAACAAAATAAAATAACTTATTATATATCATTATCAATATCATATATAATAAAAATGTGAAAATGAGAAACCTTATCTTATGTAAAAGAAAGATAAAAATAATAAAATATTACCTATATGAGTTGAAAAAGAAAAAAGAAAATAAAATCATCCCTTATATAGAAAATATTTAGAAAAAATCTAATAAATGTTCAAAAAAAAATTAAAAATTAAAAGTTAATATTTTAAAAAAATTCTACTTCAAATAATGCTACTAAGAAACTTGTTAACCAAACAAATAAAAATATTTTTGGTTGGTAAAAGAAACAAAAAATTAGATAAAATATTTTTGTCAAATATAATTGAAATAGTGTTTCAAAAAATATTTGAAGCTATTATAAAAATTTTATTTATCAAATAATTAAATAAGTTTTTCATCTAGTAAAAAAATTTAAAAATTAACTAAATTGTCTTATTAAATATAGCCAATATCACAATATAAATTATTTTTCACAAATATAAAATATAATTTATACATATAAAAATATTTATTTATTACAAATTTTAATTAGAATAAAATTCATATATTTATTATAAAGTTTAGTTATATAAAATAAATATTTATTCTGTAAATGTAAAAGATAAAATACTTTTATGTGTGTAATATATGTATATATCTGAAATAAACAAAAAATTAGATAGTTAAATTAAATTAAATACTTTTAAAAATAAATTAAAATTTTATTAGATGTTGATTTTTTTTTAGTAATGTACATTTTTAAAAATAAAAATAAAAGTATCCAAAAAGGAAATGGGAGAAAACCGAGATCCGAAACCGGTTTGAAATGCATAGTAGGAGGGGCATGACAATAGGTTTTATGGAGGGTTTAGACTTTAGAGGCGGCTGGCTGCGCTGGGTGTTTGTCTCAGATCTTTTAATAGTTGACAGAACACCACAAACATAAAATTTGCCTCTGTCTCTCAGGTCCAGAATGTGGACGAACTTAGCCAAGCGAGCTTCCTTAACCTTAAGGAACAACTTCCGTGTTTCTTCTTTATCTCCGAGATTTTGTAAGCCCCAAACAAGTAAAACATTTCAGGGTTTCCCTGAAGTCGGGGTGAGTCGGTCCAAGTTTGTGTATCACGCGGGTTTTTCTTGTTCTTCTTCTTGGTCGTGGTCTTGGATGGTGCTGGGCAGAGGTCATGCTAGCGTTGCGGAGGCTATTGAGTCGACGGACACCGAAGATGACTACGATGAGGTTCAGAAATTGTTGGAGGAAATGGCGAAGGCAGAACACAAAGTGGACAGCAGCAGTTACAAGTACAAGTTGCTGAAGAGGAGGCAGATAGAATCGGAGACGGAGGCGTGGGCAGAAGCCGCAAGAGAGTACGAGGAACTGTTGGAGGACATGCGTGACAAGAAGCTTGCTCCCAATTTGCCGTACATGAAGTCACTCTTCCTGGGTTGGTTTGAGCCCCTAAGGAATGCAATTCTCGCTGATCAAGACCTTTGCATGGATAGCAAGTGCAGGATGAGCCATGCTCCTTATTTCAATGACTTGCCCGCCGACATGATGGCTGTGGTCACCATGCACAAGTTGATGGCCTTGTTGATGACCAATGCTAATGGGATTGGCACCGCTCGGGTCATTCAAGCGGCTTGTCAAATAGGTGAAGCTGTTGAGAACGAGGTATATCATTATGTTCAGTAAAAAGTCTGTTTGATTTCAGTTTTTATTGTTCTACTTGGACGTTGCTATTGTGAATTCACAATATTCAAGGGTTTATTAACTTAAATTCTAACCTTGTATGTATGTGGATCAGGCTAGGATATACCAATTTATGAAGAGGGAGAAGGAGAACAAAGCATCTCATCTTGCACCGGTAGAACAAAGAGGAAAACTGACTGAAGAGAACAGGGAAATGGAACAAAAGCAGAGCAGACTTCGGAAAAGAGTTGCTGGTTTGATGAAAAAACAGAAGAAGCTACAAGCGATGGGAATAATCGGTAGACAAGATGATTGGAAAACTTGGGGACAAGAAGCTCAAGTAAAGGTTTGTAACGATTGTATTTGTACCTATGTACAGGCAAAGTTTCTTCTGTTTGTATTACAATGTATTTATGTATTTATTGTAAATACCAGGTCGGTTCTCGATTGATGCAACTGTTAATAGAAACAGCCTACATTCAACCGCCTACCAGTCAGATTGGAGATGGTCCACCGGATATACACCCTGCATTTAAACATACCCTTAAAACACTTTCAAATGAGTCACAGTGAGATTGATAGCACACTTTCTCAATCAATTTCTATAAATTTGAACTATTTGTTTTTCTTTCTTAAATAATCGATGCTTTCTACTTGACTAGGAAGGAAACTAGGAGATATGGTGTTATTGAATGTGATCCTCTGGTGCAAAATGGCCTTGAAAAGTCTGTAAGTAACTCTAGGAAATGTTTGTACTTGAATTCATGTCCACATTTCATTAAGAGGGTTATTAGGAAGAATTATTATGGTCTTGTACTTTCAGCTATATGTTTGTTTTTTCATGCTTAAGTTCATGAGATTGATGCTAACATCAAAATGTGTTTATATTGACAGGCAAGGCACATGGTCATCCCCTATATGCCAATGTTGGTTCCACCTACAAACTGGACAGGGTACTGCAGATGTTTATACAATTCATTTTGTTATTGTAAAGATTTAACTTTTTTCTTTCTATTTTATCCTAGTGCACTTGCCTTGTATAATGTCTACAATTTTGATAGTATAATTTGAATCATATGAACAAGTTCAAACATCTCATTAATTTGTTGTATGCTTTACTAAATTTATTTTTATGATAAGAACATATTGACATGCAGCTTGGAATTGTGAGTTATGACTAAGTTCTGTTATGCTTATTGCAATATTTTCGTAGGTATGACAAAGGAGCATACTTGTTTTTGCCATCGTATGTTATGAGAGTACATGGAGCAAAGCAGCAACGTGAAGCAGTTAAGAGGGCTCCCAAGAGTCAACTTGATCCTGTTTTTGAGGTTGGGATATTTTTTTTAAAATGTATGTGCATTTGTAAGTCTGTTCGTGGTCTGCAGTTAATAGTTGTTGAAATTAATTCTGGTATTATTGTGTAACTAGGCCCTTAATACCCTTGGCAATACCAAATGGAGGGTAAACAAAAGGGTGCTCTGTGTGATAGATCAAATATGGGCTAATGGAGGTCGCCTGGCTGATTTGGTGGATCGTGAAAATGTGAGTACTAAACAAACTTTGTTGCTAAATCTATCTGTTTGACTCCTAGATTCTCTCAAAACATAGCCCATTATACTGGAAGAAATGATCTTCAAATAGAATAGCTTCCCAGCAAAAGAGTATAAATTTCTTTCTTGGAAGCATGCATATGATCTATATTTTTGATATGTATGTATGTATTCATCAATAATACACATGAATTCTTATTTTACATTTTCCTGTCAATTCTTAATTGTTTATTATGGATTGGATATTATTTACCCATGGTTACTCAAGGGCATCCCTCCAAAAAAACAAAAGTGAAGATAAGGTAGATATAAAGAGTAAGGGAAAAAAGAACAAGGGGAAGAATAGGGAATCTAGCTGTAACAACCTTGTGAATGTAGCAAAGTCTATGGGATGGAAGGGAAAATGTTGGGGAGCAAGGACATAAGGGAGGGAAGGATCCCAATAGAAGGTATCTAATCATTGAGTTAGGAAATTGGGACCTTTGGGCGACATGGTTGCCAAATTCGTGGCCCAACTCGTAAAATCGTACGAGTCACCAAAAAATTCTGACAGTTTCTAGAAAGTTCTAAAGCCACTGAAAAAGTTGCCAGAAAATTCCAGTTGAGTTTTTGGCTATGAAGCACAGACTCTGACACAGACACCACACAGACACTTCGACACAACTAATGTCTAAAATATAGGACACAACGACACCGCATACACCCACAAAGAGAGAGACTATAATAAAATGAAATATGAGTAACATATAACAAAATATTTAAATTGATGGTATATTCATCTTTTTAAACCAACCTTCTATGTGTTTTCAAGTGTTTGAGTTGTGTAAAGGTGTCTGCTTAATTGTCTAAGCTAACAAAAAACATTTTTAAATTGAAAACCTAATAAGAAGTGTCGGGCAAGTGTTGAACAAGTGTTGGGGTGTGTCGGTGTCCAAAACGTGTCCGACACAGTGTCACTTCAAACAAGGAAAGTGTTTGTGCTTCATAGGTTTTTGGATGTCTGACAGCTTCAAGAGCCCAGTCAAACCTTCTTCAGAGTCTTCTTTTGTGGAAGCATAGCCCGCTTTAGATCGGGAACTCGGATACCATATGAGAAAATAAGAAAGGGAATTTGCTGAATGTGCTTGAGTGTTTTCCACTCAACTTCCTAAGAAAATGAATTTTCAAGAGAACAATTAAAATATCATAACTTCCTAAGATACAATAAACTCAGCTATACACTAAGTAAGCTACCCCCCACCCTATTTCCAACAGATTTATCTAATGTTTTTGTTGCAGCACCCCCCACCCCTCCCCACGTAAAAATTCTAGAATCTTCCTTTGTTGGAAAGATGCTTTAATAGCCGTCTAAGGCTTCCAGCACCTTCATTGTGATGGGGTGTACTCACCACATCACCCAGATATATGACCTTAAGTAGTGCTTATAATAAGGCTTAGGTGGTTCTCACCTTACAAGCTGGTATTCTGAGGTTGAGTTATTAGCCCAAATTCTAAGATCCTTTATTATTTCACAAAAGAAAAAAGAAAAGATAGCACAGGTCTCTAAAGAGACCTGAAACCTTCCCCCAAATTCTCACTGTTTCCCTATTCCCCCCAGGTCTTTACACACAAGGCATTTTTCAAACTTAAAATTATATGTTAAATTTTTAATCCTAGCATGGATGAAACAATCCTTAAATATTTTAATGAAGTGAATATTCACAATCTTATATCCTAAATTTCAGAAAATGTTGAATGCTTGTGTCTTGGTTATTTTGTATGTGCATTCGAAATTAGTTTTCTTTAAGTGCTATTTTCCATTTCTGTGATGCCTCTTCATTTTCCTGGCTTTTTGATTGAGTTATCTTTTTATCTTTAAGGTTCCCAGCCCTAAGGAACCAGATACAACAGATGAAGCAGAAATCCGAAAATGGAAGTGGAAAGTCAAAGCTGTGAAAAAGGAGAATGACGAAAGACATTCACAGCGATGTGACATAGAACTTAAACTTGCTGTAAGGAATCTCCTACTCCTAAAGAGATTGAGTTATAGATCAAATGCTTTCCAGGTGATGTTGCATTCTTCATCATTGTTGCACTGGCTTTTTTGGCTGTAGGTTGCTCGAAAGATGAAGGATGAAGAAGGCTTCTATTATCCTCACAATCTTGATTTTCGAGGGCGAGCTTATCCCATGCACCCATATTTGAATCATCTTGGTTCTGATTTATGCCGAGGCATACTTGAGTTTGCAGAGGGACGTCCACTAGGGAAGTCAGGCTTGCGCTGGTTAAAAATACATCTTGCAAATTTGTATGCTGGTGGTGTCGACAAGTTATCTTATGATGGTCGAATATCATTTACTGAGAACCACCTGGATGATATATTTGATTCTGCAGACAGGCCTCTTGAAGGAAAGCGCTGGTGGTTGCAAGCAGAGGATCCTTTTCAGTGCTTGGCGGCATGCATCAATCTTTCGGAGGCATTGAGAAGCCCCACTCCTGAGACTACCATTTCTTATATGCCAGTACACCAGGTACCTTGTGTGAGATGTCAGAAATTGTTATTTGGGAACAAATATATTGACTGATTTTGTATTTTATAATTAAAAGGAAAACCAAGCTACTATTTTAGATTGACATTTTTCATCTAAACTGGAACAGTATAATCGTTTCTTTCAGAAACAGGCGTTAGCGGGAGGCTGAAGGCCTTTAAATTGGAGTTCTATCTGAATGGCATATATTTATATAGATTAAGTTTTTTTCATTTTCCTATTGGGAGAAACATGTAATATAATATGGCATTACTCAAATGGTAGTTAAGAATGTGTTTCTTATAATAATCACATCACAAGGCAAATTCTTATTTGTTTTACTTGTTTTTATTAAATGTGTTTACTTGGATGTTTGCCCATGCCACATTTCAAAATTGAGTTGCGACAAATATCTAATCAATATTAATATTACATGTAAAATTATATGACAGCCATTGTCTCCATCAACATTGTGTTCATTCAATGAATAAGAACTTGAGCTTTCATTCAGTCCAACCTAGGAATATTTAATGGAAATCCTGGTTGGCTTGGGCTTTGCTTGTTTTATAAGTGCCTGGATGAGGTAATGGTTGATCATAATGCAAGGTTTTCAGGCATGCAATACCTTATTAATTTCAGAATTCAACAAAGTTGGGGTATACTTAAACTGCATCCCAAAACAGTATTGCTATGACATTTACTAGTCACTCACCATGAGCATGCATGCTGATGAAGTTGAGGCTTGAAGGCCACTAATTGATGCTTTAATATTTCTCTCCAGTCTCCTCATTTTAATTTTTCTCCATACTTGCTAGGATGGTTCATGCAATGGCTTACAACACTATGCAGCACTTGGGAGGGACAAGGTAAAATGAACATCAAACTTTCCATTTCATATTTTATTTTTTTTCCAAGTTTTGGTTTTGCATTTAGTGTATATCAGATAGGGTGGGAGTTATATAGGAGTTTTGTAAATGTTTAGTTGCAATGTTCTTTATGCCACAAATATCGAGATCCCACAACGACTATAACTATGGACCAAATAGAGCTTATAAAGGTTGGACAATCCTCACCTTATGAGCTAAATTTTGGGGTTGAGCTAGACCCAACCCAAATTCAAGAATAAACAAACCCTTCATGCAAATGGTTTTTTTAAAGCTCCTTTGTGTGATCTTTGTGAGAGTAAGACTTCATTTGTTGCATTTGATTGGTATTCAGTATAAGTTTGATTGAGAGTATTAAATATTACTAGTTTTACTTTTCTGTATTATTTTGTCTCAACTTCTTGAAAATTTCAGATTCATGCTAGAAATGAAACCAAGGAAATGCATTGAGCTAGTTCATTTTACAATTAACATAGTTCTTTGTGTATTTTATATGAATTTACATTTTATAGTGATTGCCAAAATAAAATTGACCTAAAGCAGACTTTGTCACCAGTCAAACTTGGATATTTTCCTTCACTTAGTTTGGAAGTGATATATCAAATTCAATAATATGGATTTTGAGCTAGTACTTGAAATCTGTTGAAGTTGGGACACTGAAATCATATATGTCGCTATTGCTGCCTCAGTTCAGCATGCTACTGCTAGAGGGTTTTCCAGAAGATTGGGGCAAATATAAGTATTTGAGAGGGAGGAAGAAAGCAAGGGAGGCCTAGGGATGGCAATGAGTAAGGTCTGGGTAGGGTTCTATAATACCTGTCCTCATACCCGTGTTTTTGAAAAAATACCCATACTTGGCCCCATAACTGCATGGGTAATAATTTTAATCCCCATCCCCGTACCCGCTAGGTACCTATATACCCATACTCGCGACCTGCACTTATGTATAAAGTTAATAAATCAATAAAAATATATTAATTAAAAAATTACTACAAGTAAGTTAAAATTTCACTCCTAAATAATCCAAACATAACATTAAAAGCATTAACTAAAAAAAAACTACGTACCCCATTGTCCAGAGGCTCCTCGTTATGCGAAGGTAAATGGGAGGGATATTGCACGCAGCCTTATCCTTGCATATGCAAAGAGACTGTTTACGGATTCTAACACATGACCAACAAGTCACTAAGACACAACATTAAAAGCATTAACACATAATATTAAAAACAAGCAAACATAACATTGATTCATCCAAACTTCAGTCATAAATAAACAACATTACAAAGATAAGTCATTAAATAGGTGTAAATTTCCACTACTAATTTGAAGCACCAAATAACACAAATATCAGTTCATAATTGAAAATCCTTCTTAAAAGAACTTGTCAATAAAATCATAAATATATACATAAAAGTAAATGATAGTTCAATATTCTTAAATAAAATGCGAAACAAATTTAATATAAGGATGTTGAATTAAGATTCTCTACTCTCTGTTAAATTGTTATTGTAAGTCATCAAATTAGAAAAACATAATTATTTTTTTTTCAAAAGAGTATATGTATAATATAAATTATTTACTTAAGTAACATATTTTAGTTACATTAATATATAATATATATGACATGGGCGGGGTGGGGTGGGAATTATAGTTCCCGCACCCATCCCTGCAAAAAATTGTGGGTAAATATCCGCCCCCATCCTTAGCCCCAATAAGCGGGTAGTTACCTTCCCTGCTTGCGGATATTTTTGCGGGTAACCGTAGGGTCTGGTCCACTTTGTGAGCAAACCCAACTAATTTCAATTTACGCTAGTTTAATTTCCTGTTCATTTATCATGTGCTGTTCTATTATTCTATATATATAACCTAACTAGAGAACGTAACGTTTTGGATTTTTTACTGAGGATAGTATGTTTATGGTATTGTTTGATATTCATATGCTTCGAAAATTGGGACCATGCACACTTAAGAATAATTACTCTAAACTTTATAAATATTAATGACAGCACCTTTCATTTTATTGATTCTTTTTAAATTAATCACTTTAAATTCAAAATTATATCCACTCTATCATGCAGTACTTCTTGTACTGTTTCTTTATCTATATATATATATTATCTTTGCTGATAAAAAAAAAATATAGTAGACATGTAGACTAATTTTTCTTTTTGTAGTTTGGGCATGGCAAAATTGTCTTAGTTCAGTTCCTTCTTTTCCTTTTTTTTATTTTAAATTCTGCCTCACCCTCAATTTGCTGCTCTTATTTTTTTAAAGTTGGGAGCTGATGCAGTCAATCTTGTTGGTGGAGACCAACCTGCTGATGTTTACTCAGGAATTGCTGCCAGGTAATTATCTCTAAAGTTTCTAAAACTAGACTGATCATTGAACAGATAAAGGCAAGGGTGATTCATTGTTTATAGGTTGAGCTGTGATTGAAAGGATGATAATTACACACACATGTAAATTGTTAAATGAAAAGCAAATCAGAGGCGTTTTGTGCTAAAACCGTGTGTATGAATACACCACGGATGAGAGTTTATATAGGCTTATTGTATTTATTATACATTTTTTTTTGCTCAGCAAAATGTATTTATTATACATAAATAGAGGATATTCAGTTTCCTCTATATAAGAAATTATATGCCTATAAACTACATTTATTACAATGAATTCATAATATTATATTTTGATTCTCAACACTCCCTCTCATGCTGGAGCATATAAGTCATATGTGCCCAGCTTGTTACAAATATAACCAATTCTTTGTCCCCTTTGAGACTTTGTGAAGATATTTGCCAAATGATCACTAGAGTTGACAAAACTTGTGGTAATGTCCTTTGTCTCGATCTTCTCTCTAATGAAATGGAAATCAACCTCAATATGTTTGGTCCTCTCATGGAAGATTGGATTAGAGGCAATATGTAGAGTTTCTTGATTGTCACATATCTTATTGCATAGTTTCTTCAAACTTGAGCTCCGTAGCTGTTTCAGCCATGAGTTCACAAGTTACTAATGCCATGGTCTTGTATTCTGCTTCAACACTTGATCTTGCTACAATTTACTTCTTGCTTTTCCAAGATACTAAGTTTCTTCCAATCAGCACACAATACCCATGTATGGATTGTCTATCACTAGGTGAGTCAGACCAGTAGGCATTTGCATAGCCAACTACCCGAGCATGTCCCATATCTTCATAAATGAGGCCTTTGCTTGGAGCATTCTTAATGTATTTCAGGATTTGAATAATTGCATCCCGACGATCCTGGCTAGGAAAGTTCAGGAATTGGCTTACCACACTTACTGCAAAGGTAAAGATCTGGACGAGTGACTAAGACAGTTCAACTTTCCAACCACAACGAATGAGTTAATACAATCATCAAGTCATAGGAATAATGGTTCAAAACACACTAAATTTTGGATGCAATGTCTTGCACATGTTGTACTCAATGGTGGTATGGCGCTTAGTGCCATCTTCCTACTCTCGATGCCATTGATCTATGCCTAGCACCATTTTACAGTCTTGCGCTAGATGCTTTGTGGAGGTATGGCACTCAGCCTAACTTATTAGGGGCTCAACCCAACTTGGGTCAACATCTTCCTCAATTTTGCTCAAATTGAGGAGTGTTGGTTCCACGTCTTCCATGTACATTAAATGCATTACGGGTAAGTTTCCCTTCAAATTCCTTTCTATCTCTTGGTTCAAGAACTTCCTTAGCAAGCCTTCTTAGGTCTCTATCACGGAAGCACTAGAATCTATGGAGGACCCTTCAAAGTCATGAGGAATCAACTAATAAATGGTTGTAGAGGGTCGCTAGAGAGAAATTCAGGGGGGGGGATGTGGTGGGTGTCGTTGGAAGAGGCTTCTCACATCAGTTTAGTCGTTGCATGTGAAATGCACGTGCCAAAGATTAGCAGCAAATTAACATTGTGATGGTCGTCAGAGGACAACAATGCAGATTGACTAGGCACACCAATGAAAGGACTCATGATTGCAGGGGAAACAAGGCAAACACTGGTTGTGGGTACTATTCGCCTTGTGGTAGAGCGTAGTGGGAAAAGGGAACCTGAACTCCTAATACCTTATAGAAAAGATATATTGAATGTTTGTTGTATGGCCACACATTCTCTTTATTTATAATGACATATTAGGGTACAATAGGATCAATCATAAATTCAAAAGAATCAATCTAAATGCCTAATTTGTAGTGATGTATAATGTAATAAATGTGCTTTCTAGCACAATTAGTGTCATCCAATCTAGGAAGCAATATGAAGTAGTCTTTCTTGATTTTTGGTGTCATTATATTTCCTAATTTCTTTCCTTAATTAGGGTTTGGTGTCCTATTGTGCTTGTGGCCATGGGCTTGTCCTAATAGTGCCACATTACTACTTGATCTAATTCTTGGAATTACAATTGATGAATAGAAAAGCAAATTGTATTATTGGAAATGAAATTTTAAGAAGTTGAATTACAAAGAGTTGAGATTAGCTATTTATAGCTATACTAAGACAAGAAACCTAACTAAGTGTAACTAAGTTTGTTACAGTGTGACAGTTGCCACCTAACTGAAAAAAGAAAGAAAAAACACGAGTGAAGTATACTCTAATACTTGGTGTAAGTAGGTTCATGTGCAGTACGTTTTCATCACACTATAATGCTAATCAATTTAATATCCTATTATTCAGAGTTTTTATTGTCTCCTTTTCCGTGTTACTTAACTAGAACTACACCATAATAGCTAGTTAGTTGTTTTAGTTGGAAACCCCAAAGGTCTTAGAAACCTCATCCTGAATCCCATACTTCCAATGCTGGACTCAAGTCCTATACCAATTGGATCATCCCATCCCACCAAGCTTGCATCTCTGGTGCTCATGTGGACTGTCTATGCACTAGCCCTTTGACTAATCTCGAGTGAATACTCCAATCCTGGAATCACCAGCCATGTCACTCATGCAGTTGAGAGGCATGGTGAAAAAGTTATGGTACCAATTGAAAAGAACTTTGGGAGAATCACACCACAAAAGCTAACTGTTATAGTTTGAGAGTTTAAGGCCCTATAAAAGGGAGCCAGTTGCATTGTAATTGTGATATTAATGGGCTACATTGTTAAGAGTCTTAGTTGCTGGACAAGGTCTGAGTTGAGTTACAACACTCAGCCACAAGGCTTTTATATATAGAGACACAAGGTCATTGAGTACAAGAGAAGAAAGATGTCTGATTACAGAGAGAGAAAAGCAAGATTACATAGGGGAGAAGCCTAAGTCTACTATGCCAGAGTAGATACAACTAAAACAGCTTTATTGCTGTCACTAATACATCAGATAATATAATATAATCTAACAAGAAAATGTAACATACTCTAATACTCCCCCTCAAGCTGGAGCATATAGATTGTACAAGCTTGGAACATATGAACTGAAACATCAGAGGATGAAAACAACTTCAACATAGAGAGCTCTAGTGTACAAAATACAACACCAAATACTGAAAATTCTTCTTCTGAGCCATGATGCTGACCAGTCCAATACTTCATCTGAGCCATGATGAACTTCCTCTGATACTTCCTCAGACAATCAGACCAAAACAAAGATCCTCAAACTCAGGTAACAATACAATGTCTTGACTAAAAAGACGATTCTTATCAAACCCCAAGGTCAGTAACTGAGTCCATGATTGGGACAAAGACCAAACCAATGCATCTGGGGCAAGGTGGGCCAGTGCATCTAAGACAACTCTAACAGTAATCTTTGCCCCCTAGTGACCCATGGGACCCTATTAAACACTAATTATACTCTCTGTTTATTCCTTTATCTACGAATAATCTGTATTAACTTTATTTTCTGTTGCTTGTTGGAAATAAATTTACTTGTTTTGATTTCTTTGACCCTGGTAATATGGTGCAGAGTACTTGAAATCATGAAAAGGGACGCAGAGAAAGATCCCCATACTAATCCAAATGCATTGCATGCTAGGCGTTTAATCAGCCAGGTTTTTCTTAATTTCAAGTTTCAAAATTTTCTTTTTTGAATGTTTCACTCTGGAATACTTGAAGATGGAATGATGGGAGCTTTTAGACCTATTATCAACAACAAATTTGACTTATCTGACATGAGTTCTAAAAGTGGCTTTTTTTTCTTTTCTTTGTAATATGGAATGACATACATATGTGCCAGCCTCTTAATTATGTCAACTAAACACTATCATATTTAACATTAGGTGGACCGAAAGTTGGTGAAGCAAACAGTGATGACATCAGTCTATGGAGTGACTTACATTGGGGCCAGGGACCAGATAAAGAGGAGGCTAAAGGAGCGTTGTGCCATTGAGGATGATTTAGAGCTGTTTGCTGCTTCCTGCTATGCAGCAAAAGTATGAAAATTTGATTCATGTAGTTGTATGTTAACATTTCTAAATCTATTCTATTATTTAGTTTACTTTTACTTATTAGTCATTGTTTTATAGACCACTCTCACCGCCTTAGAAGAGATGTTTGAGGCTGCAAGGAGTATTATGGGTTGGCTAGGTGATTGTGCAAAGGTATGCCTAATTTTGTGTGATTATCTTTGCTTAAAAAAAATAGTGACTGATTTAACTGTTCATCGCTGCAAAATATAGCTAATGTGAACAGATGACTTATATATAATTTGTTATATCTATTATATTTGTCTTACCAATATTTGAATTGTTTGTTTATCAAATTTATTTGAATTATGCATTAAGCCACCACTGTTCTGTTATTGTTCTTGCTAGGATGTACTCATAGCAGTACTACTTGTACTGTTACTATTATCTTTATTAATATAATATTTTTTGCTGATAAATTTTTTTTTTTAATTATGTATGTGCAATCTTATTGTTATCAAATATTTCTGTTCATTTTTCAGATACAATTTGTTACAAAATTTTGATAGACTATCAGGTCTTTTAGAAGTTTGTGGCTAACAACACTCAATTGTGCTCTTGTTAAGTATTTTTTTTCACAATTGAAGATTTTGTTTATTTTTGTTGGTGTTTGAATTCTTACTATTCTACACTTCCCTCTTTTATTAGGAGCTTAGTTGCCTTCTACATATCAGCCAAAGAACATTCTAATAGTGACCTTAAGGATAGTGTAAGATTTAGAGAAATTTATGCAATGTTGTTGTTTTTTTTTTTTTTTGTTCGAGATTTGCACCTTGCCAAGCCTCATTTCATCCATGATTACTTTTGGCATGTTTTGCACACCCTATTTTTGTGGACTACTTTTCTCTGTGTTGAATTGAGAGAGAGATAGAATGGAATAGCTTGAGTAAATGACACTTATTGTGATATAATTTACTAGGCTACGATTAAGTGAGTGTTATTTCCTAGACACTAATTCTGGTGAAAGCTAAATGCACATAAACTACATTTGATTATTCTAAGACTCCCCCTCCAGCTAAAGCTTACAATGCATTAAACACGTCACAAATAAACCTTTCAAGAACAAATAGAAATTAATATGATCTCCACTAGACATGCTGTAGAGGCAACACAGATGGAATTAGACTAGAAAATGACCATTGTATACTCTATTCAAGTCTCTGTTAGAAAAGGGAGTACAATTAAATGGATAGAAAATTGTCTCAACCCAAACATAGCGCACTACTGATGAAAGAGGTCTCAACTGGTAACTACACAGTGTGAGAATAGAGGGAGCAATAAAGCCTTTCCAGAATTCTATTGAAGGGTGACAACATTTGGAGGATGGTGTAACTAAATTTGAGGTAGCAGCTGGAGATTGAATCAACCGAGAATGAGATGTCAGTTGGAGATTGATGCAACTCAGAATGAGGTAGCAGCAAGAGATTGACAAAGCTAAGGATGTGGTGGCAGCAGGGTTGTGTTTGGTACTATCTGCAATAGACAAAAAAAGGTATCTCATAAAGAGGTAATAGGAGAACTATCTCACCAGAAAAGGGATGTGGTAGATGAAGGTAATTGAGTGGAAGGTAGACTGGATTGAACAGAAATAAAGTGATAGAATATTTTCCAAGGAAGATACATGACTTGGATCATGTATCTGAATGAATAGAAGGAAAACAAAATTAAATCTACTTTCAGTTAGTTTTGGAAAAGAAGAGTGGACATGTTTGACTAATTGACAAGACTCCCAATCTATCATTTGCATTTTCTCAAGACTAGAGACCATTTGTTTTAACTTTGACAAATTTGGATGACCTAGACAATCATGAAGAAGCTTTAGATATGGAGTAGTAGCAACAAGACACCAAAAAGTTGATTCTATATAGTAGAGACTTCATGATTCATCTCCTACGTAATCATTTGACTTGTACCACTTCTTGTATATGACAAAGGAGTTGTCATCAAATGTTATTGAACAGTTTAGAGACCAAGTTAATTGACTGAAAAAGATTAAATTAAAGAGACAATTAGTGCTGAATAGGACTTATGTAAAGTTTTACAAAAGGAGAGGGGGAAACTTGACCATTCCTTCTAGAATCCTTATTTGAATAGATGTGTAGTTTCTAACAATCACCATGGTATGTTGGCATCATTTAGGTGAAACTTCTTTTCAATCATTTTTTGGCAAAGATTTTGAAAAACTTCATATTTCGTGGAATGGTGGTGGCACAATCCAAGGATGGTGTCATAATTTTCTAGAGAAAGTATACCATGGACATCCTTGAATAAATCCAAGTATCAAGCATTTGGCCAAATTAGGGGATATTGCCAATTTTCAATTCAAATGACAACTAGCGTATATATTCTCTAAGTCATTGAGAGGTCCTTGGGTAAGTTACATGTGACAAGCACGGTGCATGTTTTATAGGCTCCATCTTGTCTTATTATTCTCCGCATCTACAATTGAGTTTTGCAATGTAGCTTAGCTACACATTTTACCACATGCCATTTTTTTTATTTCTCTCAACAAATGCTAAAGGCATTGAAATGTGTTACAGAAATTGTATGTGGTTATTCAAACACTGTTCTCATGTTTTAATATCCTTTATGCTTTGACCTGTCTACATCTCAATCATTGTAATGATTGAAATTTTGAACATGGAATAGGTGATAGCTTCCACTAACCAAGCAGTTCGATGGATCACTCCTCTAGGTCTTCCAGTAGTACAGCCCTACCGACAATTTGGAAGACATCTTGTAATTTTCTCAACTGTCGGCCTAATCTTTTTTCATTCGCTCTCTCTCTCTCTCTCTCTATACTAGTCAAATAAAACAGAAGTAGTTGACAAATCTCTTTGTCACTGATATGGTAATTGGATATGATGTACAGATCAAGACTTCCCTTCAGATATTGACATTACAACGGGAGACTAACAAGGTATGTCTTGACTTTGGAAATAATTATTGTTCAATTTCATGTCTGAATAAGATCCCATATTTTGCAAGATGCATGACGCATCACCATATCAACTTAGAGTGGTTCATGTTTTCAAGGGCTTAGTTGCAATATCCAATTCATTTCCGTACTTAATGCTGCATCACTATGTTATTTTTTCTCAAAACCTGCACTGCCCTTGGGCAATATAGAAGAAAGTGTCTTTCCCTAGCCATACATTTGAAAGAACCATTTATTTTATTTGTGTCTGTGGATAAAGTAGAGCCTTTTTTGGTAAAGAGGAAGGGAATAGAGGGAGTAGAAATAGGTAGGAGAGAAATGGATAAGAATTAGAGTGGAAGTAACGGTTGTTTGGTTTAAAATAAATGGATAAGAATTAGAATGAAAATAAAATTATGAGATTGTTTGGTTTGAAAAAGAGGAAAGTAAAGAAATTAGATGATTACTAAAAATACCATTTTACCCTTTAAATATGTAATTGTTACTTTTCGTTATTTTTCACCCAAAGCCCCTATGGGTTGCCATATAATCAATTATATTATGGATATAATGAATTATCTGACTCAATAATCAATTTTACTTTAGTATAATCAATTACGTGGAGCAATATAATTGATTATACTTCACCATAGTCGATGGAGTATAATCAATTATATGGCAGTATGATCTATTTGGTAGAACATGAGCAGCACGAGAAACTGAGGGAGTTAGTTTAGTAAAACATCAATAATCCATGCTATTTCTTCTCATATATGAAGGGGAGATACACGGGCCCACCGTTGTTTTAATTCTCTCCTCTGTATTTCTCACCTACTAAATGAGCAAAATTTGCTGCCTCACCCCTATTTCTCTTCCCTCAGCCATTTCTTTCCTATTTCATGCGTACCAAACAAAGTATAAAGCAGAGCAGTTTTCATTATACATGGGTCATTATTTTATTTTATTTGCTTGTATTAGGTTAATTATTGAGAAATATTTTAAGCTAAGCTAAATAGAACATCCATACTATTGTTACAGGTCATGGTTAAACGGCAGAGAACAGCTTTTCCCCCAAATTTTGTTCACTCTCTTGATGGTTCTCACATGATGATGACTGCAGTTGCTTGTAAAAAAGCAGGATTGAACTTTGCAGGTGCTTATTGGTTTAATATAACACACATACAGTCATATGTGACTGAAATTTGTTTGTGTTCTTGTTTATGTAATATGTTGACTTTTGATTAGGATTTTAAATTTGTAAGTCGATGCTTAAATGCAGGGGTTCATGATTCATATTGGACACATGCGTGTGATGTTGATGAAATGAACAGGATACTCAGGGAAAAGTTTGTTGAACTCTATGATGCTCCAATATTGGAAAATGTAAGTATTTTGTATCTTTAATTTATACAGGCTTTTTTATTAGGTTAAATGTGCCTTGTAAGTTGGTGACTTGGACATACCTTAGGACTAGATTGCCAAGAATGAAGAATTTTCTTCAAATCAATCCATTCTGGCTTTATCCTTTTCCTTTTATACTCTAAACTTTTGGTCAATGCTTTTATGTTGTCTTTAATTCTGGTCAAACTTTCTGTTTTTTTATGGGATTCCTGTGCATTGAAATTCATTACGTAGCGGATTGTATTCATGTTGAACTGACTGAATGCTTATGAAAGTTTTTAATGTATTTTGTAATTATGTCAAGTATTTATGGTTTATCGTGTATCATCTAACCTACCTTTCTACTCGACCAAATTAATCAACGTAGCAGCCTCATAATTTTTTGGTATCTTTGCATTCATGTTACTTTTGAATTTTATTATTTTACATATTATTGTGTACAAGTAAACTTGTCTGGATACCAAATGATTTGATTGTTTAATTTATTTTTTTACCTGGTTATTTAATAGTTACCTGGAAAAGGTAATTATACGAGACTTAATGGAGTGAGATATAGATTGGCGAAAGGTATGTCTTAGGACGGAATGAAGAAAAACTATTAGCTTGGTGGAGGGTTAGACATGTTATTTTATCTCTATGTTTCACATAGTCCCTTCTTAGTTCTTTTCCTCTTCATTTTTCCCCCTCTGTCTTTCACCCTTCTTTTCTTTTATCTTATTTTTCTTTCCTCTTGTCTTATTTTTCCTTTTTCTTAGCTTTTTTTTTTTAACTTTTTCGTATCTATCATTGAGTTCATCTATCACCAACACCAATTAACTTGGGTTAAAGATGCTGTTGATGTTGATGTTGGTTATTTAATAGTTCTTTGTTTACTTGTAAATGCAGTTGTTGGAGAGCTTCCAAAAGACTTTTCCAGCATTGAACTTTCCTCCCTTACCAGAACGAGGAGACTTTGATCTTCAGGAGGTTTTGGGGTCTACCTATTTTTTTAACTAGCCTCGGAAACTCAGGTTACTTAGAGTCTGTTTGGATATAAGGTTAAAAGTGTTTTTGATAGTTTCTCGACTGGAAAAAGCTCTATATTTCCAGTAAAAAAGCTCTCAAAAACATTTGTGGCTTGTATCTCAAAAGCTCTATCTTCTCCAGTGGTGGAGATAAAGTCCAATAGCATGGAATTTGTATATATATATATATGTATATCTACATGCATGGGATTGTGAAAGCCCCAACCACGGAGAAGAAAGAAGTGTGTGAAGCAAGAACTGGGTTGCCAAATTAGTGCCTTCAGGAATCTTGTACTTCTTTTCTACGCCTGTTTCAAACAGGCATATTTCCTTGAAGAGATGTCCCATAGTTGGAACTCCATTTGTCTTCCAAATCTGCTATTTTATAGAGGATACAAGGAATGAGGTCATCTAACTTGGATTTGTCATGAAAGAAAGAGGGCCTCCACATATGGTTTTACTGTCAAAGCAAGAAGTGTATACTGCAGGCAATCTGTTTTATTTCATGGTTGATGTCACATAGACTAATGAAGGATTGGAGCACTGGTAATCATTTCTGGTGATTTCTCAGATCTGGATGCTTCAGTCCGCTTGGCCTCTTGCAGAGCAGCCAAAATCAAGTTTGTTGGCAAGATCTTATGTTTTGCTGCTTTTATACATTGTATTTTATTTCATTCTTTTTGGGAAGGGATTAGGAGCATATGTAACACTTATGGTTACTGTCAAACTTGTTCTTACAGTGGTTTTTCCATTATTTGAATTGAATATATGTCAAATAAATAAATATCAAAGGAAAAAAACACTTTTTACTTGCGGTTTCAAACTGTACGTAGATGTATGCCGTTTTTTGTTCCTTCATACCCTCATTGGTTTGGAGTTTTGTGCTTTAAATGGACTGCAAACGAAGCTAAATGGAAGTTAAACCGTAGTTAAAGCTTAAAAGACATGCTGCAACATTGATAAAAATTTGATTTTCCATCAGTAGTATGTTGGGTGATACTATAAGTTAAACTATTCTAACAAGTTTCATCCTCAACAAAACCATAAAACACACAAGAAGACACTCTGCCCTCGTTGCTCCGTCCTCTCACTCCTCCCTCGTAGTCTTTGTCGTGCCAATTGTTTTTCTGTCGTTGTGTGCCTTCGTGCTCCCTACCTTGCAACATTATAAGCCAACCATTACCGCTCGTCGTGTTGCCATATTAGGGTTGGGTGTTTGTATTCTCACCAAAATCCTAACCTTTGTCGTCACATTCTCCGACTTCAGCCTTCTTTGCCAAGGGCTTCATCAAAATTGACCTTGGAAATTGCATTGCGTCGTTCCCATAACATTTTATATTTTTTGTACTTTAAATATATATATATATTTAAAAATTTAGTAAATAGTAATTTAATTTATATAAGATAATTAAACATTTAAATTAATAAAACAACACTAATATGAAATTAGTTTATTAGTAGAAAATATTTTATGTAAATGATTTAATGTTTGGGGATGTAGAGAATTATAACAAAATTAAAGTGTATATAAAATTTTAGAATATAAGATTAAAAACAAAAAATACATATATAATAGGAACACGTTAAATTTTGAATATCAGAATAGAAATGAGATTAATAAAAATAATAATATGTAGATATCATGTAGGACAAAATAAGAATCTAGAGAGTGTAGATAATCATGTTTGATGACTTCTCTTCTACGGCGATAACCCCTTCACATCATACATCACTCATCAGGCTTCTTCAGTATTATAATTTTATTAGTTTTTTTTTTTTAAGAATTTTTTTAATTTGCCTATAAATATCACTGGATACTCCCTTTTCACTCACAAACAACTTTCTTCCTCTTTTATAACTCCAGCAGTAGTTCTCCTGTGAGCTAAGTTATTCGGTAGAGTCCGCACTTTCCTTATTCTGAAATTCTTGTTTTATAGATATAGATAATTTATTTTATTTCTTTTGATGGGACTTTAATATATAGCTGGTAGGAACAGTAAAGAAGGAGCTTTTATCAAAGAGAAGAAAGAAGCACTTTGAAGTAGGGTATAGGACTTTCAACAATGGTGGTAGAGCTCAAGGGTGGCCCTAGCCCGTTTTAAATCCATTAATTTTATAATCCGACACACTGATTTCATATTAGCAGAAAGATATTCTCTCTAATATACTTATTTTGTGGATTGAAATTATAGTCCATCCTATTTATAAATTCTGAAGAGTGATACTATATTGAGAGCGGTAACATGTTGATGTTGGGAAATTAAACAAATTTTTTATAATTAAATTTGTGAGAAACAAACTAAATGCTGACTAATCACACAAAATTGATAATAGTGTTCAACCTATTATTATGCATATATTTTCAAGTCGCGGCAGACATTTTATTGAAAGATAAAATTATATAATATGTTTACAAAACACTCAATTCACAACTCAATTATATCCAAAAAATAATCTCTCTTCCTCTCCGTCTTTTCTCGTGTTGAAATTGATTGTATAGTTGTAACGACCTAAATATTACTTATTTTTT
This sequence comes from Glycine latifolia, assembly GCA_013407115.1. Classification (NCBI taxonomy): domain Eukaryota; kingdom Viridiplantae; phylum Streptophyta; class Magnoliopsida; order Fabales; family Fabaceae; genus Glycine; species Glycine latifolia. The sequence continues at coordinate 13,572 of QARZ01040794.1, read as the reverse complement.
ATTGTTACTTAAGGTTAAATTTCTAAGGAACGTATAATAGTAAAATTTTTAAAACGTAAAATTTGCAATAGATTTGTTACTCATATACATAGCCAATGTCTCTGATACAAAAGTTCATATAATACAAGTACACTATTTTTCTCAAAAATCCAGCGTAATTCATAACTTCTTTTATATATCTTCACTACTCCAAGGCCTCATGGAACCTGTCCATCATTGTCATCTAAAAAAAAAGGAAACAAATAGGGTGAGAAATAAATTTCTCAGTAGGCAAAACTAAATCCCGATCCTATTATTAGGTTAGTAAAATCTTTCAAATAATCAAACACATCCACAAGTAATATGCAACTATATGAATGCATGAGATGAACTATCCCAGGGCAAATGGCCTCCACATATCGTACTGTATGTGGCCACACTGAGTGTGGACGCTGCTATAGTCTTACGCAAACATGCATGAATTTTTGCCATATATCCTTGCACCTGGGTACTACATATCGTACTGTATGTAGCATCAGATTCTGTTTCCCCAAAGCCTCGTACTGGACTTGGAACATGGAAACATGAATCCACCTATCTTATTCACATCAACATCCATCCATAATAAAAATCAAATCTATAAGCAAAATACATATTATCTTATGGAAAAATATTTTCATCATATAAGTATCATAAGTATGGTTACACCACCATAATATGTATCTTAAGTATGGTTACACCACCATACCTTAATCAAGTAACATTGTTACCAATTTTTATACATAACCGGAGAATAGTTTTTAATTATAGAAAAATTATGTTAGTAATCTAACTAATAATCCTCAATATAAATAATATATATTCCTTTAAAACTTTACAAGAAAAGATTCAAACCTAGTATGCATCTTGATTCTCCTTTCACTTACCATCTTTACTAATTAATCCTCAAGATTGAATCATTCAAGTATTTAAACCATTTAACTACATACCATTCATCCTCTACTTCTAAAATTTAAATCAAAACATTTCCATAAAAATGACAACAGACAGCCCAAAATATCATCAAAATCACCTTTAAAATATCATCAATTGGGCTTCCATACATCACTAATCTTTATGCGTATAAAATCAACACCTATCTTATGGTTTAAATCAACATATTCTCATAAAAAAAAACAACCTTCAATATCACGAAATTTCAAGCCTAAATGTTAACCATAAATCATCCTACTAAATCATGCAAATTAATCCAAACCATTGATTAACTAGAGATTTAAGTTTAACCTACCTCAAGTGAGTTTGATTCTTGAAATTGAATGGATAAATGGCTTCCTTCCTTCCTTCCTTCCTTGGAAGAATCCTCTAAGAGATGAAGCCTTGATATCCTTTCACTAAGCTTGTCAAAAGTTCTTCCTAAGGTTGCTAGGTTTTTCACGAAATTTCTTTAAGGTGATGGGTTTGTTTTTTCTTACTTGATTCAAGCTTTAATAGAGAAAGAGGAAATGAAATGAAGATGGTTTAGGGAGAGAGTGGTCACGTGAATGAGCTAGGAGGGATGGCTTGGAATGGTTTGCACTTAGGTTCCTCCTCCTCCCTTTATATAGTGTTGAAGAAATGATTACTTAGAGAAAAATCTCATAAGTCATCATTATTCCTTTACAAGTGTCCCTACACTTGTTATAATCTTAAGGCTTATTCCTTTCTTTCTTCCAAGTGTCCTACCACTTGGCATGATCTTAGAGCTTCTTCTCCTTTGCTTCCAAGTGTCCAAAATCATGAAGTTTCTCCATTTTTCTTGCATTTTCGTGAAGTAGCTCATTCTTGAGTTTATCCCAAACCTATTTTAGTAAAATTCTAATTCTGGATTCGTTAACCGTTGGATCTCTTTAAAATTTTAAAGTTACACTACTATCTCACATATGTAACTTGTGACCGTTGGGATTGTTGAGATAATGTTTATAACTGTCCACGTGCAAGATGGAAGAGTGTAGAGAAATCTTGGCTTGATTTTTATGTTATCTTGCATCCAAGCCATACAAGTGTCATGCCACTTGTTTCTATCATGTGGCTTGCTTTCCAAGTGGCTTATCATGAAGTTTCTGGCCTCTTCTACATGTTTTCTCACGTGAAGGACCAATCTAAAGGGAAGGAATACCAATTTTTCTTCCTTTTATGCCACATGTGGTCATTTTTGATGATGAATAAAAATCTAGTTTCAATATGGTATTTTTCTTTAAAAAGAAATCTAATTTAATTTGAATTATTTTATCTAAAGAAAATGTTGAATATTGGAATTCTAAATGTTCCTAAGAATTGATCCCAATGATAGTTTAAATTAATTCCAAGCAGTCTTATACAGGGAAATACATAAACCTTTCATTCTAGACTATATCTTTATCTTACTTTTGATTTCTTCTGACCATCAAAATTACTAAACCATTTTATTAAATTGGTTTATACATTCTATAATTAAGAGAAAATTCCTTAGATTATATGTATCATCTTTCCATGTTTTTCTTATGCTTGAATTTTCTTAAATAAAGTCTTAAAGTTGTTATCTTGAAAAATTCCTAGAAATTTTATTCTAAAGTTTTGTGTCTCAAAATATTTTGATACTTAGTTAGCTAAGTGTATTCTATAATTCCATTAGGTTTCTACAAAATTTTTAAAGTTATTTGAGCATTTTTGGCCTAGGGGCATATTGGTAATTTTGTCATGCTTCCTAGGGGCATTTTGGTCATTTTTCAAAAATATACAAAGGTATTTTTTTGTAATTTTCATCCTAAGGGTATTCTAGTAATTTCTACTTTATGGAAAGAGTGATTTAGTCATTTCTCTTCAAATATACTTGTATCCAAACATCATCACATTTCCACAAGTATTTAATAAAATTTTTAGGATGTTACAATAGTAGTTATAGAAGGGTGATACTTATACATGCACAGAGAACTTATATTTCACTAATTTCTTTTTCTATTTTTATTCTACCCAATATTATAATGGTTTTCCTTTTTTTTTCCTCCATAAAAGAATGATACACTTCATTCATTTTATTGGGTTGTATGACCAAGTTCAATAATCTCCCACTTGAAGACTAATTTCGACTTCTTTTCACATCTTGATCAATGCAACAACTTTCTTCAATTTATTAATCTAACAAGTCAACTGAAGTTGAACATAACTTTAGTTTGTCAATAGTCACCACCTTAGTTAACATATTTGTATGATTCTTACTTCCCTGGATCTTTCTCAATGTTAGCACCTCATCATTAAGCAAAGATTTGATAAAGTGATGGCGAAGACCAATGTACTTTGTTCTAGAATGAAATGTTGAATTCCTTGCCAAATGTATTGCACTCTGACTATCACTATTCAAAACACTCTTTTCATGGGTGAATCCTAGTTTTATTAACAATCCTTGAAACCATATCAATTCTTTACTAGCTTATGTTACTGCTATATACTCAACCTTTGTAATGGATAAAGCAACAATCTTTTGTATCTGTGACATCCAACTAACAATTGTAGTACCAATAGTGAAAACATAACTAGTGGTACCTCTTCGATGATTGATTTAACCTCTAAAGTCTGCATCTACGTAGCTGTTGCGAAATCGGCACGTGTACCGATCGTTTCAAGTAATAAAGTGAGTAAGTAAAGTATCGTCTCCATAGGGATTGAATGCAATTTTATCGTAACTTAACGTCTTAGAAATTGGAAGACAAATAATAAGTTGAGAGAATTGGTTGAGTTTGTAATTACGTAACGTAAATTAAATGACAGAAATTTAACGAGAATGTAAACCAAGGTTAAACTGATTTTACTGCATTGTTGAGAGATAATTGTGGTTAAAGCGCATTCCCCTATGATCCCTACCTTCTATACTTCAATTGATTATTAACTTGAATTATTTCTAATTGCTCAGCTGATGTATTCTCACATGATTAGCTAAATCCTAATCCCTTAGTAATTTAACCCTTTGGTGAAATTAGAAACCCTAATCCCTTAGTGATTCCCTCTTAAACCAAGCATTTAGCAAATGCATCCTGAAATTACTGCAACTACACATTCCTATCCCTAGGTAATGTATAAATTGTTGTTTTACTCATTTCAGAAACTAGAATCCCAATATCCCTATTGTGAATCATAACCCTAAGCATTTTAATAGAATGACCAGTCCCAATTAAGAACAATGCAATGAAGAACAAAATAAAACAAAGCAATTATGATAATTCTCATTAAAACCAATCAAGACATAGAGGAGTTCACATAGGTTCTTGCTTCAACCACAATACAAGAATTTAGCCAAGCATACTCAGAACTGACATTACTCCCACAACTAGCATGTTCCTAGAGAGGAATTACCAGAGGAAAAGAAGAACTTACACAGAGTTGCTATTCTGCAGTTCCCTAATGAATCCAATCTTCTCCAAGAGTTCTTCAATGGTTTCTTCTGCAGAAAATCTTCAAAAGGTCCAGCGGAAGGTATTTCTTTGTGTCCTAGAGGTCCCTTTTTATCCCCCATACGTTCTAGGTTTAATTTTGGTAACAAGGAACTGTTCCCCAAGCTAAATCAATATCAAATCTTTTAAATCAGGAAATATCGTGCTTGTGGCGCGACTAGCGCGGAGTCCCACGCTGATCGTGTGGGATGTGTGAATTGATTAAGCTATTCTGGAACTCTGGCGCTGTAATATCTTGAATTTTTAATCATATGAGTAAGCACGTGTTAAGCTTAGGATTAAGCTTAAAAATGAGGAGATATTATTAGGCCTTGGAATCCCTTGAAAGGAGGCTTAAACACTTGAGAAAGAGTGGAAATAGGCTATTCTGGCCTTCGGCGCGACCCACGTGAAGTGTGGCGCGACCCGCGCCAGATGTGCAAAAATGCCAATGCTGTCTGGCC
>QARZ01040791.1:43505-70099 GCA_013407115.1 Glycine latifolia | reverse complement strand
TTGCCAGCCTAATACATGAGAATGGCATGAATTAGAAAGCCATAGGCGGGTTGGACTTCTATCCCCCAGCACAAAACAGGACGGGTTACAAATTAAACCCTCCCCTGAATACAAAAAATATCCTTGATATTACAAGACCAGTAATGGAAAGGGATACTTTGCCACTAATAGAAACGATACTACAATGAAGAAAGAGCCTACCTCAGCTTCCGATTTGAGGATGATCGCACACCACTTTGATGCGAGACGCGGGAGACACAGCTGATGCAGGCAATGAGGGTGAGTGGGTAGGTTGCCGGTGAGACGGTCACTTCAACTTTGAACTCGGAAGCGACGACGCGGTTGTCGGAGACAGATAGGGTGAGTGGGTAGCTTGTCGGAGAGACCTACGGTGACGGAAAATGAGAGAGCTGAGGGAGAGGACCTTAAGGGTTCAAAGTAATACCTAGGGCACCAAAATGATTCGTACAGGTGGCTGACCAAATTAAAAGCCTTCAAATTAAAAACCATTTTTACCATTTTCGATGACGCAAAACAAGGACGGTTAAAGAAAAACCGTCGTTGTTTGCAAGTTCCGTCTTTCAAATTTTGTATTTAATTACAAGTTTGCCACCGCATAACAAACGACGACGGTTTCCAAATAACCGCCTTCGAATGTCCGTCGTTAAATGCGCCTTTTCTAGTAGTGTCTTCTCCATTTGGGTGTTGTTGACCTTGCCTATCTCTCCGTTGGGATGAGCCAGTTATTCACTAATACTAGCATTCTAGATGAAATTACACTATATGAGCGATGAAAAAGATCTAATTGTTTTTTAATCATGCTCATCAAGACACCAGATCATATATACATGAGTATATGAATTAATAATTAATTAAAGGACCACTAACTTCTAGTCATTGTTTCTCCACCTCATAGACATAATAAAGATCGAGTGCTTCCAGACTATAACACCCCATCCCTCACATGACGAAAAAATGGTATTTCGGACTAAAAATAATAATTAGATAACTAACTCCATATTTTTATGATAAGCAAATAACCACTAAGTTACTCACAACAAACCACAGACAACTCATTTTCGCAGCCCATGGTTCTGAGAGACCCAATTTATACATAATGAGCACCTCACCCCTTTCTTTCCTTGTAGTTGGAGTTAGGCAAAGATTTCACTTGTAAAAGGATTGGCTTATGCTTGATACGACTCATAACCACTGTTTGTGAATTGCTTGACTCCTTTCCCAGCTACAATGCAAATTGTGCTTGCTAAAAAATCACACAATAAGACAAGGCAAGGCAACCAATTCTAATCGAGCTATTTCAAAATAAATTCTCAATCTCAGGAAGACAGATTGAACTATAGAACAGGTGTTAAGAGCATCTCCAACGCGGAGTGCTCCAAGCGTTCCTTGCGATGTAGAACCGGTTCCGTGAAGAAATCTTGCACTGGAGAGTGCTTGCTCGGAGGAACCGTTTCTTGAAGGGAGAGATGCGCTTCTTATCTAAGGAACCCAAACTTAACAATAAAACATCATTTTTCAGATCAACGACCAGATGACGCGAGGAAGAGGGAAAATAACAAAGGTTGATACACGGTTTCTAACACTTTATTTTATTTACAATACTAATAATTTTATACTCACATCTAAAGTTAATCACATGAATCATGGTGGTAGGTTCTCAAATTAAAATGATTATTACCTTCCATGTATCACAATGTAATTGATTGAATATGTTCAATACTTATTATGGACTCCAAAAATTATGTCTTTCTCAACCAAATGCATACATAAAATGAGGCAAACAAAATGAAGTTTCACTACTTTCAAAAGAGACCTTACATAGATACATCAAGTCCCATACATATTACATGATCCTTGAACAACTTAGTTGGCATGCCTTTTGCCAATGGACCTGCAATCATTAATTTAATGCTGATGTGTTCAATGATTGTTTCATTTTCTTTCAAATGTTCTCTCATGCTTAAATACTTTATGTCAATATGCTTGCCTTAACTTCCACTTTTATTGTTTTAGCAAGAAATACAACAACTTTATTATCACAATATTTCTTCAATGGTCTAGAAATTGAATAGACTATTTGTAGACCAGTAATGAAACTTTTCAACCAAATACACTATGATGATACCTCTATAAATAATGAGACAAGCTCAGTTTCCATAGTTGAAGTGGCAACTAATAATTGTTTAGCACTTCTCCAAGACATTGCTCTGTTAGCCATCATGAAGATGTATCTAGATGTCAACTTAAAATAGTCAATACAACCAGTAAAATCAGAATTCGAGTAATCAACAATCTCCAAACTATTGGATCTTTGATACATAAGTTGGTAATCTTTGACTCCTTGAAGATATATTAACACTTTCTTTGCAGCTTTCCAGTGCTTCATTCCTTGGCATTGATCCAAATTGAACCTATCACCCTTCACAATATGTGTCACACTTGGTGAACAATATTTCTTTCTAAACCTTTCTAGAACTTTGTTGATATAAGCTTTTTGAGACAAGCCAAGAGTTCCACAAGATCTATTCATGTGAATTTCAATGCCAATGACATATGATGTCTCACCCATATCCTTCATGTCAAAATTCTTTGAAAGAAATTGTTTCACCTCAATTTAACATCCCAAAATCATTGGTTACAAGAAGTATATTGTGATAACCCTGAGTTATGGCATGGTTGGTGTCATACCTCCCCGCGCGATAGCGCGGGGATTCGCATCAGAAAACCTTGTTAAGGGTGTGGCGCGGATGGCGCCAGGTCTGGCGCTGATGGCGCCAAAGTTTTCCAGCCCACGCGGATAGCGCCATGGGTGGCGCGGACCGCGCGGCAAGTGGCCTGGAAAACCAATTCTCACTGGAATTCCACGCGGTCAGCGCCAGGTGTGGCGCGGATGGCGCCACAGGTTCTGGAAGCTGACGCTGATGGCGCGGAGATGGCGCTGATAGCGCCAGAAGCACCGCCATTGTGGCGCGGATAGCGTGGGAGACGGCGCGGATCGCGCGGGAGCTCGGGCAGGTTGAGTATATAAAGGGCAGAACGCGAAAATGGAGAGGGAAAAAGGGTTTTCTTCTTCCCTGGACCTCCAGCCTCCATTAATGGACGTTCCAAGCTCCCTAGTGCTTTATATACTAGCCTAAACACTTCCCTGTGACCTAGAAACGTGTTTTAACCGATTGAAAGCTAAAATCCCTCATCAATTCCTTAGATTTAAGCAAAATCCCATTTCTCAGAGAAACCTCAGAAACCTGAGTGTTGGCAAGAACCAGAGGCATAGAAGGGACGACAGAGCTTAGGGAAGCTGTTCTCTAGCCTTTTGGGTTGCCACTGAGGTAAGAAACATGAGTTTATTCGGTTGTTTTTGATATTGAGAAATCCTTGGATTTTGTGAATTATGTTGCTCTGGGGCTAGAATTAGCCCAGAGTTCTGTTGGGAAACTTGTTTAGAATTGCTTAATGATGAAGGAATAGCTTTCAGTTTTTGATTCTGATGACTTTGAATTTTGGCTCTGTGTTATCTGTGTGACCTGTGTAATGGTCACTTCTGATTATCTGTTGAGATGCCAGAGCCTTAGTTATGCTTATGTGAAGCCTGAGAAAAAGCCTTGTGTGGGCAGATATTGATTAAACCCTAGGATAAGGGATTTCTGAAATGTTATGTATTGTGAGTTGTATGCCTGAGGGCTTATTTTGATATGAAATTACTTATGCCTTGATTAGGCATTGATTCTGAGACTGTTGGCGATGGAAGCCACAGACCTGGGAAGGAATTACGAGCTGAGACCTCACCAGGTAAGTTCAGTGTTTCTCGGGGATGAATTCCCGCTTTGGTTGCACACCACACTCCTGGGGAGTGTTGGTCATGATTCATGATGCATGCATAGGCTATGGCATTACTTGTATTGAGATTGTATGCATTGGCATTTGATGTTTGTGCTGTGCTTGAGACATCTGTTGGCCAATAGAAGAATACCGACGTTGAGGAGCTCCGTCGGGTATTCTGGACGTTGAGGAGCTCCGTCCCTGGCATCGAGGAGCTCTGCCAGAGCTATTGGTCAACAGATACATACCGGCGTTGAGGAGCTCCGCCGGGTATTTATGGGCGTTGAGGAGCTCCGCCCGTGGCATTGAGGAGCTCTGCCACACTATGACAGGCACTGACGTTGAGGAGCTCCGTCAGTGGGCGTCGAGGAGCTCCGCCAGGCATCGAGGAGCTCTGCCTCCTGTCATAGATTTGTTTGTGATGATGTTTATGTTATGTTGAGGCCAGTGAGCCATATATGACCTATATACATGTTTATGTGTTGTGAATCTGTGGGCCAGGGTGGGAATGATTTCCCAAGGACCCTGAGCTTACTGAGATATGTTATCTCACCCCGTGTGGGGGTTTATATGATTTCAGGTGATATTTCTGGAAGAGAAGAGCAGTCTCAGGGCAGGAGGCCCAGTTGAGACTAGGCTAGGAGTTGGATGGCTCTTTTGTTTTGTTTTGATGTAGAGTTCTGTACTCCCTCATGGAGGGCTGTTATTCTTTTGTACCACCACGGTATGTGTGGTGTGGACTATGGACTTTGATATGTACATGTACAGAACCTGGTTATGTATATGATATGTGCTTTACCCTGAGTATAATTGTCTTATATCTGTTATCTGTCTGTATTATTAAGATGTCTGGTTGATATATGAATGGGGAAACTGGATCAGTATAGGATTGTATTGTGTTTTGTATAATTATGATTTCACAGGTTGATATTCCATACATAATGAATCAAGAAAAACGATTCTGCTCTTCCGCTGAATACTATTTTCTGATAATTGAGCGCTAAACTGATATTATTAATGTTAACGCACCGGAGGCCTACGGGGTGTTACATATATGTCATCCACATATAAGACTAAATTAAAAATAGTATTTTACTCCCACTGTATAGATTTCTTGTGTTTGCTAACCATGTGAGCTCATCATTAGAGGAACATTTTTCGGGCTCTGAGTCATATAAACCTCTTCCTCAAGGTCACCATTTAGATAAGTCATTTTCACATTCATTTGATGTAATTCCAAGTCAAAATATGCAACTATTGACATTATTATGTGCAAGGAGTCTTTCATGGACACATAAGAAAAGGTTTCTTTGTAATAAACTCCTTCCCTTTAAGAGAATCCTTTGGCAACCAATCAAGCTTTGTATCTCTCAATGTTGCCTAATGAGTCCTTCTTGGTTTTAAAAACCCACCTACATCCAATAGGTTTTACCCCATCAAGAAACTCAATAAGATCCCATACAACATTATTTGCCATTGAATCCAATCCATCTTTCATAGCATCATACCATAACTTAGAATTACAACTATTAATAACTTATGAAAATGACTCAGGTTCATTTTTAGCTCCAAAATCATGGCCAGACTCATGTAAATACACTTGATAATCACTACGAATTGCTGATTTCCTTATTCTAGTTGATCTTCTAAATGCTAAATCTTCAACTTCTGGAGGAGGTTGTTGTACAATAGGTTGCTCAACATCTTATAACAGGTTCAACTTGACGTGGAGCTTGAGTTACTTGATTTTGGTGAGTATCACCAAAAACTACAAGCTTATAACTTGATGTAGGAACTGTGTCTTCATATTGATCTTTCTCAAATCCAATGACTCAAGTTGAATCACTCCTACTGGCCACGCCATTCTCAAGAAATATGCACTAATAGTCCTTGGGTCTAACTTCCTCTCATTTGGATTATATATCCTAACTTCAGCTAGGCAACCTCAAATATGCACATGTTTCAAACTTGGTTTCCAACCTTTCCATAATTCAAAAGGGTTTTTGGGGATTGCTTTAGTTAGAACTCGGTTTAATATGTGTGTTGTTGTCTTAAGAGCTTTACTCCTCAGTGAACGAGGAAGTTTGGAATTGCTAAGCATACTCCTCGCCATGTCCATTAAGGTTCAGTTTCTTCTTTTAGCTGCACTGTTTTGATCTGGTGAGCCAAACATGCTGTATTGAGCCACAATACCATACTCTTGAAGAAGCTTTGCAAAAGGATCAAGTGCTTGTCCATTTTCAGTTTATTTGCTTTCCACATTGTTTCTCTACTTCTGCCTTGAAAACTTTAAAGGCATCCAAAGGTTTATATTTATTATGAAGTAAATATACATATATTGTAAGTAGTCGTCTATAAAAGAGATGAAATATTTTTGGCCATGTGAACCCATATCGGGACCACATATATCAATATGTATAATTTCTAATATTTTTGAACTCGTTTTGGCACTTTTCTTTGTCTTATTAGTTTGCTTTCCCTTTATGCAGTCCGCACAAATGTTAAAGTTAGTAAAATCAAGAGTCTCAAGTACTCTATAATTCACTAACCTTTTAATTCTATCTATGAAGATATGTCCAAGTCTCCTATGCCACAATTTTGAGGAATTTTCATTCATGATACAACACTTAATACCGACACTTTCTTGTATAACTACCAAACTATATGAAATCATGTCAGATAAATTGATTTTGAACAAATTAATCATCATTCAACATGCCATTTCCAACAACAGTAGATTTATTAAACAATAAATCTAAGCCATATGTGTTAAAATTAATTGTAAAACCAAAAGGAATAAGATTGCAAACTGAAATCAAATTCCTGAAAAACTCAAGAATGTAGAAAACACTATTTAACTCCAAAACAAAGCTAGTTCCTAAAACAAGTCTATTAGTGCCAATAGCTACCACAAGCGAATGCATCTGATTTCTTGAATAGATGAAATTTTCACCTTCACTTCGTTGTCTCTAGCTTGAGAAGCACTGCATAGTATTACAAATATGGATCATAGATCCAGAGTCAATCCACCATGTATCATGAAAAATATCAGCCATATTAGATTCAAAAGATACAAAAGAAAAAGAATCACCCTTCTTTCCAAGCTAAACCTTATACTTATAGCGGTCATTTTTCATGTGCCCCTTCTTCTTATAGAAAAAGTACCTAGACTCCTTCTTAATAATGGCAATGGGAGGAATGCATTTCTTTTCCTTTTTTTTCCTTTTTCCCGTTATTATGAATCACATTAAGAGCACCTTCACCCATCTCTTGAACAAGTCTCCATTCTTCCTGAACACACAAAGTGAGAAGTTCATTAGTAGTCCATTTTTCTTTATGTGTGTTATATGATGTTTTAAATGGACAATACTATAGTGGGAGTGAATTTAGAATCAGGTGCACTAAGAAGACTCAGAAATATCAACTTCAAGCGATTTCAATTGAGCCAAAAGATCTCTCATCTCCATAATGTGTTTCCTAACACCTTTGACTCCAATGAGCTTCATAGATGACAACCTTGCCATAAGGTTGTTTGCCAAAGTCTTATCAGATGTTTCAAATTGTGCATCTATGGCTTTCATGAAATCCTTGACCTTTTGGTATTTCGAAATTGAACCACAAATACTAGCAAAAATATGTATCTTGATAAACATGATTGAAGCGATTAGATCTTTTCCATCTCTCATACAATGTAATTTCATTTGGAGTGCTAGTATCAGTAAACTCAGCTGGCTCATCTCTACGAAGAGCATAGTGAAGATCATCCACACCCTATTGGAGAAGAACTCTATATTTCCATTCCTTATAGTTGTCACCAATCAGTATCAAAACTTCATTTTTGTCATCAAAGATTGAACTGTAATAAGAACCATACAAATAAATAAAAGCTTCGATAATAACTAAAATATAAGTGAATAAATATGTCATTAAAATCTACCTGCGGCTTAAGATAATCACTTTCAATTTCTTTTTGATAAAATCAATAAATTACCTTTCTCTCCTAATACCTTGTGGGATAAAATCAATAAATTACCTTTCTCTCCTAATACCTTGTGGGCTATTTAAGAGACAAACTTAATTGTTTTTTCTTAATTGACCATGAAAAAATATAATGAATTCCTACGAGAAAATTCACTATATTATGTGATTACAAGTCATCGTATCTAATCATTATGTGATTACAAGTCATCGTATAATCATTATGTGATTCTTATAAGTATAAAACGAATATGGATGTTGTGACCATTCCATTTTGTATACTATTACTCAATACGATATGCAGCGAAATGAAAACTAATAAGTATTTATACAATAAAAAAAACAGTAAGGCTGAAACCGAATTAAATACTTAAAACGTAAAATAATTTCCCGTATCCAACAACAAAGAGTGATAGAATATACAATATGGTGATTGAAAGAACAAAGCTCTCTCTATAGACTGATCCAACACTAAGTATTAAAATAAAATAAAACTTTTCTAGAAACTTCACAAATCACCAATGATATTTTATCTCATATTAACTCAAAAGAAAAGATACAAAAAAATCAATTCTCAATATGTATAATCATATAAAATATTCACCGTTAACATTAAAACATAATATAGGAAAAACACGGTGATTGAAAATTGATTCTCCACTTTATTCGTTAAAATAAAAACAAGTCCAGAATCAGAATCAATACCCCATCCATATAGAACATACAGAGGTAAAAAAAAGTTAAAACAGTGATAATTTTGAAATAATCGTTTTCTCTCCGATTTACTATGTGAATCTATGTAAAAACTTTAAAACAGAATATCCAGTGCATGTGCAATTTTGAGGTTTAACAAAGAAAACGGAATTGAGAGTAACACAAGGCAGAGGTGTAAATTTAATCATCTTCTTCAATTTTAACCATTTTAATGTAATCATATTTAGAGAAAAAAGGTTATGAACTGACTTTAATAAAAAATTTTACACACTCATTCAATTACAAATAGACTATTAAATATTTTTAAAATTGATAATTTTATTTATAAACATATATATTTTTGAAACATATTAAATACAAATATATAAAATTATATAATATAAACAAACTCTGCATAGCATGGGTTTAAATGCTAGTTATTTTTTTTAGAGGTTTTCTAGTTATCAGTATAAGACATATCACAAAATAAATTATATGAGTTTGATTTAAAAAAATTATGATATGAGATAATAAAGAAAAAAAAGAGAAGGATTTTTTTTTTTTTCAATTTCAATACAAATCAAATTCCACAAAGTAGCAAAATTAATATTCCGAGAACGGGTCACATTATTGCTAGTAATGTATAATAAAAGTGGCATAATCATATTTTTATAGGCATAATAATGTTAATTAACTGGAAATAATCACTATTTAATATATTTAAAATAGATAATAAATCCAAATAAAATATGTCACTAACACACATTAAAATAGGTACGAAATCAATAACATGATAAAAAAAAGGTCATTGAAGTTTTTAAAATATGGCATCTATCCATCTATTTATATTTATATTTATTTTATAAAAGAAGATTTAGTATAATTGAAACCTGTCACTGACTTTCTCATATTCATTTTCGAATTTCAGTGTGGATATGAATAGAGATAGGACGACCCTTAGTACTTCTTTTCTTTTCTAGGTCGGGGGAGATAATTGGCTCATGACATGGTGGTTAATAGGCTTCGTTGTGTAATTCTCCAAAACAATCCTCTATATACGTTAGACAAACTTTCCAGTGTATACACAAGATGTATGTAGTTGTTGTACTCATGATGAGCATGTATACAAGCAACAACATAAGAACAAGACATGTTCAACTTCTGGAATTTGCCATAGTCACACACCTTGCATGTAGCCTGACCGTGAAATTTCTAGCAGGCTGATCATCTCTCTTGTTTATTGTCTCTTGGACCAAGAATCATGTGTCGCATCGATCAAACTCAAGAACATTGTGAGTGTTTGCCTTTATAAGCGCGTCTTCGATGGCCTTGTTTAGTACTTCCGTATGTACTTGGTCAGATGCAAGCATTGTTGGTTCTTCTCTCCTTCTTTTGTTGAACAATGCATTACACCTTACATATGTGTATTTTACTAGCGCACCTATTAGTAGATTTCTTGAGTATGAAATTAATTGACTTAGTAAGATTGGTGGTCATGTGCCTCCATCGTCGACCACTATCCCATGCAAGAGTTTATTTTTGTCGTGGAATCTCGCTAAGCCAATTAATTGCTTAGTCAACATATGCTTCCTCCTTCAGCATGTTGTAGTAATAATTGAACGTAGGCTTCGTCTTTGCATATGTTAAGTAGTTATAAACATACTATTTCATTATTGTGAATAATAAAAAATGAAGTGATATTTAATACGAAGAGAAAGAAGTTTGGCATTCACCCATATTGATAATTAACTTTTTGATGGGTTGTTCTCGTATCTTCTCATGTAATTATGTGCAATGTGAACACATGCACATAATTATGTGTCGTCCACCCACTATCACGTCTTGAGTAGACACTTTTGATTGACTCGTGTCTGTCTGAAATCAAGCACAAACCATGTTGTGGGGTGATATGTCTTTTAACCATGCTCCTGCTGATTCACTCTCGATAACCGCAAAGGCTATCAGAAGGATTTTATTGTTGACATCTTGTGCAACTTCCACAAGGAGGGTGCCCCTATACTTACCATACAACTATGTTCCATCGACCTGAACTATTGGCTTGCAATATTGAAACCCATTGATACACGATTTGAAAATCTAAAAAAGACTATGGAACATGATGAAACCTGATATGCTTCCAGCATATAGTAGTTTTTAGGATTAATTGATTAATAAATTGTTTAAGAATGAGTAAATTAGAATAGGATTTGATAAATTATTACTCAATTGCATATTAATTTAATTTCTTAGTTATTTTGTCATTTAGGAACCAACAAGAGAGGAAAAGAAGCAAAAAGAGCAAGCTAGTGCTCTTGAACAAGCCACGCGATCAGCGTGAAAGTGTCAAGATCAAATATTCAGTTTGAAGAGTCCACGCGAGTAGCGCCAACCACCACGCCAGTGGCGCCAGATGTTGAAACACAGACTTCCAACTCGAATCAGTCACGCTGTTAGCGTGGTCATCCACACGAGTAGCGTGGGACTACCAAAGGTGAAACCCTCAGCTCGAACAAGCCACGCTGTTAGCGTGGCCATCCACGCGAGTCGCGTCATTCTATCAAAATTCAAGTATTCAATTCGAATGACCCACGCGATCAACGTGGGCATCCACGCTATTAGCGCCAGAATTCCAGAGCAGCTTATTTAACTCGAACATCCCACGTAATCAGCATGGGACTCCACGCGAGTCGCGCCACGAGCTAGCTGCTTCCTGATTTATAAGATTTGAAATTGGTTTAGCTTGGGGAACAGTTCCTCATTACTGGAATTAAAACCTAGAACATATGGGGGATAAAAGGAGACCTCTGGGTCACAAAGAAAGGAGCTTTTGCTAGACCCATTGAAGAATTCTGCAGAAGAAGCCATTGAAGACCTTGGGAGAAGCTTGGAAACATTGAGGAATTGCAGAAATCCAACTCTGTGTAATCTTTTCTTTTCCTCTCTTAAATTCTCTCTAGGAACATGCTAGTAATGGAAGTATTATCAGTTCTGAGTATGCTTGGCTAAATTCTTATATTGTGGTTGAGCCATGAACCTATGAGAACTCCTCTATGTCTTGATTGGTTTTAACAAGAGTTATCATAATTGCTTTGTTTTATTCTGTTCTTCATTGCTTCATTCTTAATTGGGACTGGCCATTCTATTAAGAGGTTTAGGGTTAGGATTCACAATAGGGATATTGGGATCCTAGTTTCTGAATTGAGTAAAACAACAATTTATACATTGCCTAGGGATAGGGATGTGTGGTTGCAGCAATTTCAGAATGTGTTTGCTAAATGCTTGGTTTAAGAAGGAATCACTAAGGGATTAGGGTTTTTAATTTCACCAAAGGATTAAATTACTAAGGGATTAGGATTTAGCTACTCATATGAGAATACATCAGCTGAGCAATTAGAAATAATTCAAGTTAATAATCAATCAAAGCATAGAAGGAAGGAATCATAGGGGATTGCGCTTAACCACAATCATCTCTCAACACTGCAGTAAAATCAAACTAATATTCGTTTACATTCTTGTTAAATTTCTATCATTTCATTTACGCTACTTGAACACAACTCAATAAATTCTCTCAACTTATTATTTGTCTTCCAATTTCTAAGACGTTAAGTTGACATAAGATTGCATTCAATCCCTGTGGAGACGATACTTTACTTACTCACTTTATTACTTGAAACGAACGGTACACTTGCCGAGTTCGCAACAAGTTTTTGGCGCCGTTGCCGGGGAGTGCAATAGCAAATTTTATATTAACTTTATATCTTGAGATTGGAATTTCTTTTGTTACTAAACTGTTTTTCTTAGTTTATGCGAGGTGAAGTTAATCCTGATCATGTACAGTACGACCCTGAAATAGAAAGAACTATTAGAAGAAACAGGAGACTAGCCAGAGAAAGAGAAAGAGAAGCAGAAGATTCTGATTGTTATTCAATCTCTAAATCAGAAATGGCTGACCGTGAAAATAATCAGCCAAGACTGGAAAATGAACTAATGGAGGATATTCTGACTCCATCGTTCACTAGACCAAACTCCAGTATTGTGAGACCACCAATAGAAGCAAATCACTTTGATATTCACCCTTCATTGATCACATTGGTGGAACGCAGTCAGTTTGGAGGGGAAGATAATGAAGATCCCCATGATTTCATTGACAGATTTTTGAGAATCTGTGATACTAGTAGACACCAAGGAGTGTCAGATGATGCTATAAGATTGAGGTTGTTTCCTTTTGCTGTTAAAGGGAAGGCACTTAGATGGTTAGATAGACAGACCTGAAATAGTATAACCACTTGGTAAGAACTAGTTGCAAAGTTTTTCGCTTAATACTTTTCAATGGATAAATATAATAGGTTGGTGAATGAGATCACCAATTTCACTCAACATGAGAGGGAAACTTTGTGTGCAGCATGAAATAGATTTCAAGAGCTGATTCAGAGGTGTCCACAGTATGACATGTCTGTGGGTAAAAAGGTATGTATTTTCTTTAATGGTATGATATCAGAATCACGCCTTATTGTTAATGTTGCAGCTGGTGGTTCGATAAGGTCAAAAACTGCAGTTCAGACATATGAATTGATTGACTCTCTAGCCCGTGATGAAAATGAACGCACCCCAATTCAGCCCAAGGGAGAAGTCATCCAGCTAGGGAGTAATGATGCAATGCTGGCTGAACAGAAAATATTTGCTCAGCAACTAGCCAATTTAAATGCAAAAATTGACAAACTCCAAGTATCAGCAACTTAAGTCTCATCCAACAGAATGTCACCTGCCACATGTGAGTATTGCCAAGGTGAGCATGAATCTAATGAATGTCCTATATTAGTAGGAGCTGACCTTGTGCAGGTGAATGGTCTGTGGTACGATCAAAGGCCTCAACAAAATTTCCAGAGAAATCAAAACAATGCCATAGGAAATAATTTCCAAAGGAGGATTCAAGGTGGTGGATTAGATTATAAATCTAATAATTATTTGCAGCCTCCACTTATTCCACCCAAGGAACCATCAGAGCTGGAAAAAGCCATGTTGCAACTGTCCAAAACAACTAACGAGCACATCCAGGCCACCAATGCCTTCATTAATGAGACTAGAGCTCATCATAAAAACCAGGATGCCTCCATTAGAAATCTTGAGAGTCAAATTGGGCAATTGGCAAAACAATTAGCTGAAAGGTCTCAAGGACAGTTTCCAAGTGACACCATTGTGAATCTTAGGGAGCATGCAAAAGCAATAACCACTAGAAGTGGAAAGGTACTTACACCTCCGGAGAATCCAACAATGATTCAAAAGGGAGCTGAAGAAGAAAATACCATAAGTGATGCAGAAAAAGATATAGAAGCATCTCCAAGTAAGCAAGAGAAAAATTCTGCACCTCCTAAGAAGCCAATGGATTTCTCCCGATTTGAGAAGCCCCCTTATCCAGTGAAAAACAAGCAACAAGCACAAAAGCAACAGTTTGTTAGGTTCTTAGAAATGTTTAAAAAATTGCATATTAACATTCCATTTGATGAAGCTTTAGCTAATATGCCTAACTATGCACAATTTATGAAAGAACTGTTGTCTAGGAAACATAAATTGCAGGAATGTGAAACTATTCCATTTACTGAAGAGTGCAATGCCATAATACAAAGAAAGCTGCCACTAAAGCTTAAAGACCCAGGCAGTTTTAATATTCCAATTGCAATAGGGAACATCAATGTAGGAAAAGCTTTATGTGACTTGGGAGCAAGTATAAACTTAATGCCATTGTCAGTTTGCAGGTCCTTGGGAATCACCGAACTAAAGCCTACAAGAGTCTCTCTACAACTTGCAGATCGCTCCTTAAGGAAGCCTACAGGAGTTATTGAAGATGTTCTAGTAAAAGTAGATAAGTTTATTTTTCCTGCAGACTTTATAATTTTAGACATGGATGGTGAAAGTGAAATACCACTTCTCTTAGGTAGATCATTTTTAGCCACTGCTAGGGCTTTAATAGATGTAGAGAAAGGTAAACTAGAACTTAGGATGGATGATAAGTCCATTACTTTTAATGTTTTTGATGCTATGAAAAATCCATCTGATGAACATGATTGTTTTAGGCTAGATGTTTTGGATAATGTGATTAGTGAAGCTCAATTGGAAGAAGAAGAAGAACTTAAAGAAGTGCTGGAAATTAGAAGCCAAGAAACCATACAAGAAGAATTGGAAATAGCCATGGAGGTGCTGGAGAAGAAAGAAGATGACATTCCAGTTGAAGCACCAAAAGTGGAGCTGAAAGAATTGCCGGAGACCTTGAAGTATGTGTTTCTAGGTGATGGAGAAACCTACCCAGTCATTATCAACAAAGGGCTGGAATTCTGTGAGGAAGAACAATTGCTGAAAGTACTCAAAGAACACAAAACCGCTATAGGCTGGTCCATCTCTGATTTAAAAGGTATTAATCCTTCCTTTTGTACTCATAAAATTCTTATGGAGGATGATATGAAACTAGTAAGACAGCCACAGAGGAGACTTAACCCCACTATGAAAGAAGTGGTAAGAAAAGAAGTGGTTAAGTTGTTAGATGCATGTATGATCTACCCAATTTCAGACACCGCATAGGTAAGCCCAGTCCAAACCGTTCCTAAGAAAGGTGGGATGATAGTCATTCAAAATGACAACAATGACTTGATCCCCACAAGAACAATCACAGGTTGGAGGATGTGTGTAGATTATAGAAGACTGAATGATGCAACTAGGAAAGATCACTTTCCCCTTCCATTCATGGACCAAATGCTTGAGAGATTAGCAGGGCATGATTATTACTGCTTTTTAGATGGGTATTCCGGGTATAATCAAATCCCAGTAGCACCCGAAGATCAAGAAAAGATAGCCTTCACTTGTCCTTTTGGAGTATTTGCATATAGAAGAATGTCTTTCGGCCTATGCAATGCACCGGCAACATTTCAAAGGTGCATGCTTTCTATTTTTTCTGACATGGTTGAAAAAGGTTTAGAAGTATTTATGGATGACTTTTCTGTTTTTGGCTCTTGCTTTAGTTCATATTTAGCTAACTTAGCTAAAGTTTTAAAAAGATGTCAAGAAACAAATTTAGTTTTAAATTGGGAAAAATGTCATTTCATGGCAAGAGAAGGAATTGTCTTAGGGCATAAAATTTCTGAAATGGGAATAGAGGTAGATAGAGCTAAATTGTTATTGATAGAAAAATTACCTCCTCCTATTAATGTTAATGGTGTGAGAAGTTTTCTAGGCCATGCAGGTTTCTACAGAAGGTTTATTCAAGACTTCTCCAAGATTGCAAAACCTCTCAGCCAATTGACTGAAAATGGAGTAGACTTTTGTTTTGATAAAGCTTGTCTAGATGCATTTAATATACTGAAAAAGAAACTTACTACTGCACCTGTGTTAATAGCCCCTGATTGGACTTTACCATTTGAACTTATGTGTGATGCTAGTGCTTATGCAATAGGTGCTGTTTTAGGATAGAGGAAAGAAACGCGTTTACATGTAATATATTACGCTAGTAAGATTTTGAATGAGGCACAAGTCAATTATGCCACTACTGAAAAAGAGATGCTAGCTGTAGTATATGCTTTAGACAAATTTAGGTCTTACTTGATTGGGTCTAAAGTTATTGTTTACACTGACCATGCAGCTTTGAAATTTTTAATGAATAAGTAAGACGCAAAGCCACGCTTGCTGCGTTGGATGTTTTTGTTTCAGGAATTCGATTTGGAAATTAAAGACAAAGCCGGAGTGGAAAACAAGGTAGCAGACCACTTGTCAAGGATTCAAGACAAGAAGTTGCAAGATAGTGCGGAAATAGAAATAAATGAATCTTTTCCTGATGAAGGAGTGATGGCAATCCAAGTCAGCCTATGGTTTGCAGACATGGCTAGTTACAAAGCTGTGGGTGTAATACCTGAAGAATTAAATTGGCAGCAGAAAAAGAATTTTCTCCATGATTCAAAGAGGTATTTGTGGGACAACCCTTTTCTTTATTTTCAATGCACTGATGGGGTAATTCGCAGATGTGTAACTGAGTCCGAAGCACCTAAAATACTTTGGCATTGCCATGCATCGGATTATGGAGGTCATTTCCGAGGTAATAGAACAACACAAAAAGTCTTGCAGTGCGGTTATTATTGGCCAACATTATTCAAAGATGCAAGAGAATTTGTGGAAAAATGCGATAATTGTCAGAGGACGGGAAATATTTCTCGTAAAGATGAAATGTCACTGAACAACATCCAAGAAGTTGAGTTGTTTGATGTATGGGGGATATGGGACCTTTCCCTAAATCACACTCCAATCAATATATCTTGGTTGCAGTAGACTATGTGTCCAAATGGGTAGAAGTGGTCGCTTTGCCAACCAATGATGCATAGGTAGTGGTCTCATTCTTACGGAAGAATATCTTTACCCGCTTTGGAGTGCCGAGAGCCATAATCAGTGATGGAGGTACCCACTTCTGCAACAAACATTTTGATAGCTTACTTGTCATGTATGGAGTCAACCACATAGTGGCCACACCGTATCATCCACAAACCAGCGGTCAAGTAGAAATTTCTAACCGAGAACTTAAAAGAATTTTAGAAAAGACTATTGGAAGTTCTAGGAAAGATTGGGCTAAGAAGCTAGATGATGCATTGTTGGCATACCGGACTGCATTTAAAACACCTATAGGTATGTCTCCATTTCAACTTGTATACGGTAAGTCCTGCCATCTTCTAATTGAGTTAGAACATAAAGCTTTGTGGGCAACTAAATTCTTAAACTTTGAACTCTCTAAATCTAATGAGAAACGTTTGTTGCAATTAAATGAGTTAGATGAGTCCAGGTTAGCTGCATATGAGAATGCCAGGATCTATAAAGAGAAAATAAAGAAGTGGCATGACAACAAGATTCGCCCCAAAGAATTTGAACCAGGACAACAGGTTTTGCTTTATAATTCTCGCCTGAGACTGTTTCCAGGTAAGTTAAAATCCCGATGGTCTGGTCCATTTTTAGTGTGCAAGGTTTACCCCTATGGAACAGTAGAAATTTCTCCTCTTGATAATGACAGGTCATTCAAAGTGAATGGATGTAGATTGAAGCCTTATTTTGGAGGGGAAGTGGATAGGAATGCAGTTTCCATTCCACTAAATTCATTGGATGACTGATGGTTGTCCATCAAGCTTATGACGTTAAACAAGCGCTACTTGGAAGACAATCCAAGCATTTAATTTTGTTATTTTCAATTTCTGCAAGTTTTTTAATTCAGTTATTATTATTATTTTATGCTTAGTTATACTCGTTTATTCTTGATTTATTTTGGTTGATGTAATTTAGTAACAGTATGTTTTAATTTTAAGTGTTATTTGCATTTTAGCTCTTTCATTCCAAAATGTTAGGTGTACAATTAGCTTACCTTAGGATTTAAAATTGAGAAAAAGCATTGTAGAGCATTCGAATAACTCACGCTGATCGCGTGGGGTATGGCGCTAGTCGCGCCACCAATCCGAATCAACCCAGCCCCAATTGCAATAGCCACGCTAACAACGTGAAATCTGGCGCTAATCGCGCCAGCTGGGCGAATTCAAAGGTCACTGCTCCATCTACGGCGCTGATCGCGTGGCATCCCACGCTATTCGCGCCACTTATTCAAACCCAGGGGACAAATTTAGTGCTTTCACGCTGATAGCGTGAACTGTGGCGCTATTCTCGCCATCCATTCGAGGCTAAGGGCCCTAATTCAAGATGTCACGCTGATAGCGTGGAATACCGCGCGAGTCGTGCCAAGTGTTTGAAACCAAATGACTCTTCTGCATCATTTCACGCTGATCGCGTGGAGCATGGCGCTACTCGCGCCATGAGTTCGAACCAATTATCCCTGTTTTATTCATCCACGCGGTTAGCGTGGTATGTGGCGCGATCCGCGCGAGAGTGCCAGTTCAGTTTTTTAAAAGGGATTTTCAGACACCAAAGTCGCGCCTCACTGTTGCTTCCTCAATTTTCTCCCAAATTCTCCTGACTCTTCTCCATTTCCCTCAATTTCGTTCAATATCAGCCCTCATCAAAGCCTACAAATCCATTCTAGGGTCCCCAATCCCAAAAACCTTCATTTCAAATCCACCATTCTTGAAAGCTTGGAGTTCCTGGTTCCTTTCATTCTCTTCCACTTATTCACAGCAATGGAAGGTGATAAGGTTAGTGCTCTAAAACCTATGAATATACATTGCACTAAAAAGGCATGAAGAAGTGAGTTTGGACACCTGAGTTGTAGAACTCAAATGGTGGAATCGCGATGCCATGCGATTAGCGTGAGAATGGCGCGAGTCGCGCCAGCCCTGTATAGGACCTATTTGATTTGATTCCTGAAGCTGATTTCTATGCAAATGCTTGAGTTAGTAGTTAGGATATTGTTTTAAATGCTTGAATAGGTTGTTTTATGCTTTCCATAGCAAGTCTTATTGATATTTGATGATTGGTTCCATTAGATTAAGATTAGCACCAATGATGTAGTTTCTGCCTTAACTTAAGGAATGAATTCTGTTGCATATTGTTTGATATTCTGATATAATGTTGTGATTGGTAGCAAGACCATGTAGGTTTAGTCAATCACACATGATGATACCCTTGGCTTGAAATGTGAACCATAATTGGTGTATTGATGACCGCATTGATTGATAATAAAGCATGACCATACTTAATATGAATAGGGACATGGTTTGCCAAATAAATCTGGGAATTTCTGATTTGTATAAACTTCCTATGCCTAATTGAATATTGCTTAAGAGGCCAGTGCAAAATCTGAATTTTATGTCAATAACCAAGTATGCTTTTATGTGATATCATTGTGTTGAGATTGTAAGGTCTGGTGTATCTATCGCATAATTCATTGGTGAACTGAATACATGAGGACTGAGTAGGTGTTGGTATAGCTTTGATTCAATTATGGTTAAGGTTATGTGCCTGATATTGTCAAGTTTGATACAACCCACATAATTTTTAGCCATTCGACTGTGAATACACCTACCCGTGCTTAGTGAATGTTGTTTCTTTTTCAGACACTAGTGCGTTAAGGATCGATTACATAAATGCTATATTACTGTGTATATGCTGATTGCGTTATTGTCTGAGGATTCACTTAATTTGGAATTGCTTGACATGAGATTTGATGCTTATAGTGCTGAAGTTGATATTGGTTAGGAAATTTTCATTGGAGTTGAAATGTAAACTATGCTTTCCCATGTTAGAATTACCTGTGCTAATCTGATTTCCTCAATATAAGAAAATTGAGTCTGCTTGCTGATATTTTGAGCATAGGTTCGAAGTTACTTATGTGAATCATGTTTAACCTTATTGTATTCATCTAACATGAGGTGTCTGAAACTAAATCTGGGAATGGCTAGTATCCTTAGACTAAAGCGAATTGGGTTGATTTGAATAATGGATAGAATATCCTATAACTTGATCTGCTTGTTTCTATAATTGAATTCTGCTGATATGCACTGTTTTACACACATTTGGTTAATACAATGGTTTGTGAAGTCAATAAGCGATTTTAGTGACTAATTGAGTATAGGTCAATGATATATATTTTGGTGATGTTGAAAATAAGCTGAGTTATACATTTGATTGTGATGCGTGCTTAGATCGGAATTAGGGAATCCTGATCTTGTTTTTCTGGATAAATGTCAAATTGTGATTAGATATTGCACAGATTAAATTGAGTATTCTGTTTTGTGATATTGTTGAACCTAAATCTAGGAATTAGCAAATCTGGTATATATTTATAATTGTATCTTGGATATTTTCTGCTTTTCAGGGTAAACAGATAGCTAAGAGGAAGAGGAAAGCGCCTGAGTCCTCTAGTAGCAAGAGGGCCTAGGTTACTCCGTTTGATGAGGCTCGATTCCGCACATTGGAGTGCCAGGAACGGTTTGACTCTTGGTATCTACCCAAGAAGGTCATTCCGGAGAAGAAGATTATGTGGGAATTGCTTCCAGAAGACTCTCCGGTCAGAGAAGTTATTACTCGATGGAGATGGGAGAGATTAGTCAGCTTCGCAGAGTCGAGCTCTAGTTCCATCTTGAAGGAGTTTCTGGCAAATGTGGACCCTGCGACAGTAGTTGAGAGGAGAGTCAGCTGGGTGAGGGGTGTCCAGGTCCCATTTGACGATGAGACCAAAGAGAAGTTCCTAGACATCGCCTACTCCCCTTTCTCCCGCTACGAGTTCGGCCACACCTTCCTCAGCATGCAGCCCGGCGTCATCACCAAGCTCTACAGGGACGAGATGCCCCAGCGAGCTGACCAGATCCGATGTGGGATCACTGGGTGATACACGGCTTGGAAGACCAAGCCGGGGCTCGACTATGTGCCAGAAAAGCTGAGGAAACATGATTTAGTCGGAGACGCAGCTTTCTGGCACCAGTTTATTAACCACACAGTCATCCCTTCTACGAATATGACTGATGTGAATCTGGAGAGGGCAACTCTTTTATATGTGTTACATGGAGAAGAGAATCTTAACATCTCCTATGTCCTTTCTAAAAGGATTCTCCACATTATTCAGGACGCCAGCAGCAAGTCCTAGCTCGCTCACCCCTCCCTCATTCTTCATCTCTGCCGTCGTACTGGAGTTCAGATCCCAGACGATGAGCCTATGGACATTCGGACCGCCTCCGTCATGACTCCGAAGACATACACAGACGCGATGGAGAGCGCGGTAGAGGAGCAGCTGATTTGAGCTTCGAAGCTCTCTCCCGAGGAACTAGCAGCTCGCAGTCCTTGTGGAGCACCATTACCTCAGTCTCCTCCAGCCCCAGGCCCAGATGCACCTGCCCAGCCGGATCCACCTCAGTCTCCTCCGTCTCAGCAGTCTACACAGTCGATATCTATACCAGAGGATGACTTCCAGCATCAGTCTTGAGAGCTATGATGGAGCACCAGACTCGCCTGCTGGAGTATCAGGTCAGGCTGATGGAGGACCTATGCAGAGAGTGGAGCATCGACTTCTCCTCCTACCAGTATCATTTCACTCCCACACCGCCAGCTTTCCAGCCACTTGTGGAGTCCAGATCACCACCACCCGCAGCTCAGACCCCTCCAGGACCATCCAGCCTTGCAGAGCCAGCAGAGGACCATCCTGGTCCATCTCAGGCTGCTGAGGACAAGACGATCGAGGGCGTGGAGTGACTCCCAACATTATTTCTAATTTTACTATTTTTTATTTTCCATTCTTGTTTTTGATTTTCCATACCATTTACATTACTACAGCACACATTTATATACTTGATACATTCGTGATATTTGATGCATGAATAATTTTACGTGAATGTCTTCTGTATGAATCAATGTTTCATTTTGGTTCCGATTCTTCAAATAATAATTACGTGAGTGAGCACACGATCCTTGTTAGTTGTTGCTGGGGACAACAATTTTCTAAATCTGGGAATGGGCGCATACGCAGTATTTATTTGAAGAATCATATTCAAGAGACAAAAGATATCTAACAGAAAATTTATATGTTTTGCTAAAATTGATAAGGATTTAAATTTTTGAATAACGTGTTAGAAACTTATTTTATATATCTCAGAAGCAAAATTGTGAAGTCAGTGATACAATAGAATTTTTCTGTTAGGAAGCTTGATTGAGATGAAATATGGCGTAGCTTGCATGAAGCATGATTGAATTATGATTATTTGTATATTGATATTCATGATGAAGTTGAAATGACACTTGATATGAAGTTCACAGAGGCTAACTTGAGTCCATAACCTGTGAGGATTGAGCCATACAATACAAAATTCTTTCAGAGAGGCCTCACCTTGGTAAGTACTCTAGAACTTGATTTGTTTCTCTGGATGCATGTATATTCTGATATGATTAAGGCAGTTATTCTTTTAAGCCAGGGACAAATTGACTCACCTTCAATCTTTCATTGTCAACCCTTTTGAGCCTAAACCTTTTTATTCATACACCTGACAATTGAAACATATTCCTTGACAACCCTACTTGAGATTGGAGGAAGAAAGAATTAGAACCAAGACCATGGAATATGGGAAATTAAAGAAAGGAGGGAAAGGTAAGAGGAAAGACAAAGTTACCCAAAAAGACAATTCTGGTTTGAAAAGTGAAATACCAACAGAACAGATCTGGCAAAAAACAAAATCTAGTGAAGTAACAAGTCTGAAATACCAGCTGGTGGATCTAAATATAATTTCTTACCGCCCCACTTGTTATGTTACAATGTTTTGCAGAAGAAAAAGCAGAGAATAAAAAGTGATAAACTGGCTAAGTGAACTTGACTAATTCTGACAGAATCCAATCTCAATTTTAGCCACTATCCAAAACTTTCCTACCCTTAAACCAGGCCAAGATACAACCTGATAAAGGCCTTTTGATCAGTTGTGCATGCATTTGTGTTTCTTAATTTCAGGAACTCGAGAATATGATCAAGCTTATGGTAGTGCTATCACTATGTTGGATTGAGTGAGTATGATAAACCTTATACACTTGAGTGCTGAGTGAAATACACACTTCCTGGTAAGGAATACTCAAGTGAAACTCTTGCAGTTGATGGAATTGAAAGTGTTATTAAAACTCTGATTGGAAATTGATTATACTTAGCATTGTGATTCTAAGAGTGTTAATTGTGAATTTATGCCTGATTGTTGAAACTTGCTTTCCGAATAGAAACTCTGTTTATTGCTGAGGAAAGCAATATATAAATCTGGGAATTATTTGATATGCTTCCAGCATATAATAGTTTTTAGGATTAATTGATTAATAAATTGTTTAAGAATGAGTAAATTAGAATAGGATTTGATAAATTATTACTCAATTGCATATTAATTTAATTTCTTAGTTATTTTATCATTTAGGAACCAACAAGAGAGGAAAAGAAGCAAAAAGAGCAAGCTAGTGCTTTCGAACAAGCCACGCGATCAGCGTGGGATCTCATGCGATTAGCGTGAAAGTGTCAAGATCAAATATTCAGTTTGAATAGTCCATGCGAGTAGCGCCAACCACCACGCCAGTCGCGCCAGATGCTGAAACACAGACTTCCAACTCAAATCAGTCACGTTGTTAGCGTGGTCATCCACGCGAGTAGCGTGGGACTACTAAAGGTGAAACCCTCATCTCGAACAAGCCACGCTGTTAGCGTGGCCATCCACGCGAATTGCGCCATTCTATCAAAATTCAAGTATTCAATTCGAATGACCCACGTGATCAGCGTGGGCATCCACGCTATTAGCGCCAGAATTCCAGAGCAGCTTATTTAACTCGAACATCCCACACGATCAGCGTAGGACTCCACGCGAGTCGCGCCACGAGCTGGCTACTTCCTGATTTATAAGATTTGAAATTGATTTAGCTTAGGGAATAGTTCCTCATTACTGGAATTAAAACCTAGAACGCATGAGGGATGAAAGGAGACCTCTGGGTCACAAAGAAAGGAGCTTTTGCTAGACCCATTGAAGAATTCTGCAGAAGAAGCCATTGAAGACCTTGGGAGAAGCTTGGAAACATTGAGGAATTGCAGAAATACAACTCTGTGTAATCTTTTCTTTTCCTCTCTTAAATTCTCTCTAGGAACATGCTAGTAATGGAAGTATTATCAGTTCTGAGTATGCTTGGCTAAATTCTTGTATTGTGGTTGAGCCATGAACCTATGAGAACTCCTCTATGTCTTGATTGGTTTTAATAAGAGTTATCATAATTGCTTTGTTTTATTCTGTTCTTCATTGCTTTATTCTTAATTGGGACTGGCCATTCTATTAAGAGGTTTAGGGTTAGGATTCACAATAGGGATATTGGGATTCTAGTTTCTGAATTGAGTAAAACAACAATTTATACATTGCCTAGGGATAGGGATGTGTGGTTGCAGCAATTTCAGGATGTGTTTGCTAAATGCTTGGTTTAAGAAGGAATCACTAAGGGATTAGGGTTTTTAATTTCACCAAAGGGTTAAATTACTAAGGGATTAGGATTTAGCTACTCATATGAGAATACATCAGCTGAGCAATTAGAAATAATTCAAGTTGATAATCAATCGAAGCATAGAAGGAAGGAATCATAGGGGATTGCGCTTAACCACAATTATCTCTCAACACTGCAGTAAAATCAAACTAATATTCATTTACATTCTTGTTAAATTTCTGTCATTTCATTTACGCTACTTGAATACAACTCAACAAATTCTCTCAACTTATTATTTGTCTTCCAATTTCTAAGACGTTAAGTTGACATAAGATTGCATTCAATCCCTGTGGAGATGATACTTTACTTACTCACTTTATTACTTGAAACAAACAGTACACTTGCCGAGTTCGCAACAAAACCCTATACTGGTTTACCTCCTTATGGTGGTGTTTGCAGTGTTTCCTTCTCCACCACAATATCAGGAAGAAATTGTTGTATAGCTTTCAATAATCTCGGTAGATCGTGGTATGATCTTTCCCAGTTGCCATAAATGTCTTCAATAGCCTTTTGCTTTGCCACCCATGAATTGTGGTATGTGGTGGTGCATCCTTCAGTGCTTTTGATGTGTGCTATCAAGGTTGACATTGAAGTTGATGGATCATTTTTGATCAAGTTATGGATGTTTTTACTGATCAACAAATATGACAGCTTTGCATGAACTTGTGAGATTGAAGGATTTGAACATGTGTGGGGTTCATAGAACTTTCTTATTTCTCACTGCTTGGAGGCAAGGATGTACGATGCCCTGCACCTTCAAGCATTACTATAGTCATTACAAATGACAATTAGCTTTGTTGGGTTTGATAGTTGTATCTTATAGTTAGCTTCTTTGCTCACATGATACTGCTACAAAGAATTTTGTGTGTCTTATTTTATCAAGAAACACATCCCTTTGAAGAGAGTCCCTATCGGATATTGGACTTCTTTGTGATCTAAGCTATACCCATATTCAAAATCTTGAAAATAGGATTGTTCAAAACTTTGCATATGGGGTGCTATGAAGCATGGTGGTGCGGTTGTGATTTGTGAAACAGGCTGCGCTTCTTCCTCATCATCTTCCTCCTTGGGTTGATTGTGAAGAACTTCATCTTCATCCTCACTATAGGGATCGAGTTCTTCGTTAGGTAAGCGTGACCCTGTTGTGAACTCTGGCTCGTTTGGTCGGTGAAAAAAGAAGGTTTTACTGTAGAGGTACTGAAGTATGTGTGAGGATGATCCTCAATAGCATTAAATGGTTGTGAGTCAAAAAAATTGGTGGAAAATGGTGCAAAAATAAGTTGGGTGAAAGAAGATGTGTTTAGTTCAAATATATTTTGTTCTTATCGGGATAAGGCTAAAGTGTCTTGAGTAGCATTTGATAATTCTGAATAATTGGACAGAGGATAATATTGTGGTTGATAAGGTTCAGGTTTAGCGTTTGGGGTGAGAGTTATGCAGCGCTTGATGTTTGTATACAATTCACAACATTGAAGAATCTCAGTTTGATGAATAATTGAAATCTTACCTTTCATATCTTCATTATTAACAAGTTGGACTGCTGCAAATTTCAACATTCTGTGTCCCACTACTTTTGGGTATCGAAATTAAATATTGCATACTTGGTCCAATGGTTGAAGACGAAGGCGTTGGTGGATTTTTGTTTTCAAGGCCTCAATTGTGAGGTCTCGCTTTGTTTCAAAGAACAATGGGTTGGGGCTTTGAAAAGTATCCATTTCATCTATTTTGATGATTTCACCATCGTAGCGCACTAACCATTGAACAGATGAGGAATACATATTGTGTAATAGACAAATAACAGAGAAACAAATGTGACACAGGGTTTGTTTTTGCAAACTTCGAAGAAAGTCAAAGAGCAAGGAAGTGTAGTTGGATGTGTTCAATGCATGTAGATATGAGTTATATATATAGTATTGGATTTTTTGCGGTATCGGCAAGTGTATCGATCGTTCCAAGTAATAAAATAATAAGTAGAGTATCCTCCCACAAGGATTGAGGCACCAAATTTATGACAACTATTATCTATAAGTTGGATGACTAAAACATTTGGATGAAAGTGTTGAAAATACAATGAATACCTAATCCAATAAACCAAGAGGGGGGGTGAATTGGTTTTTGACCCTTTTTGAACTTTTCTTGAAAAT
>QARZ01040791.1:0-38505 GCA_013407115.1 Glycine latifolia | reverse complement strand
CAAAACACCACTTGTCTTCTTATTCTTCTGACACTTGAATCTAACAAGTGTGTATTGTCTTTTGAAGTACGGAAATTAAATGAAAAGATTCAAAAATTAATAAGAATGCAACAACAAGGATAGTTGGTTTTAGGAAGATATGAGAATGAATTATAGTCGGGGCATACTCACCTTTTGATCCCCACCATCTTAACTTGGATTGATTACTACAGTCGATTATCCTAGTTACTCAGATAATGCATCTTCACATGAAAAGTAGTTAAATCCTAATTCCTTGGTGACTTTAACCCTTTAACCTATTTAAAGACCCTAATTCCTTAGTAATCTCGCCTGGATTAAGCATTACGTTTGGATGCATCAAATCATCTACAATCATACATTTCTATTCCTAGTTAATGTAAAGATTGTTACTTTACTACAGTCAGAAATTAGAATCCCAACATTCCTATTGTGAACCCTAACCCTCACAAATATTTTCAGAGTGATCAAGTCTAATAAAGATATATACTTTCCAAAACAAGGTAAAGTGAAATAACTTAGCATAAAAGAACAATAATAACCAATCTAAAACCAAAGGAGTTTACATCAAGTTTGTGGCCCTAACTACAATAAGCAACTAGCCAGACATATTTATGTCTGGCTTCAAAAGCACAAAATAAAGCATGCTTAGCTGAAGAACATCAAGGAAGAAGAATAAGAGAGGCATCTCTTCAATCTTGATCTTCAATCTTCTTGACCTAACAACGCACTTCCCAAGCTTCTCCTTCTTCTTTGTTTTTGATATTTGCAAGTGTGTGTAACCCAATCTCAGTTGTGTGCCTTCCTTTTACACTTAGGGAAAGAAATCCCCCAAAATACCCTCAGCAAAGTGCATAGTAAAATAGAAGAGCTGAATCCGTGTCGCTCGCACCACTTGCGCCAACTCTCACGCTGTTCGCGCGACTTCATATCAAAGCTGGCGCTGGTCGTGCCACAACCCACGCTAGTTGTGCAGGTTGGCAGAAAGTTTCCAACATAATTACTTCTTTGGCATTATTGGCGCCAGTTCTCACGCTGTTAGCGCCACATGACAGTGAGTTTTGCATTTAATTCTTCCTTTGGCGAGGAATGCACCAATTCTCACGTGGATCGTGCGACTTCACAGAGAGTTTACCCCTTGATCTTTTCCATGGCGCAAATTACCCCAGTACCACGCGGTTGGCGCGGGGACCTTTGACTTAGCTTTGATTTCTCTTGCTCTTTTCACTTCTCTACTGGCACTTTTCAGCTATGAAAATACATAAAGTAAGTGAAAGTATGATCGAGAAGGAATAATCAATGTTTCCAGCAATTATAGACAATTATCACTCATATGTGATTGATTCCTTGCTCCTTTTAGCTTGGAAAGTGTTACATGCTAGACGCATATCAAATAATTCCCAAATTTAGATGTTGCTATTCTCAGCAATAAACAAGAGTTCACAGTGGGAAGCAAGGATCGAACCTTCAAACAAAACATTGCATAACAATCTCAGAATTTACTATGCTAAACATGGCTGATTTCCACATCAAAGTTTCAAACAATGTTTTTCAATTCCATCACATGTCAAAGTCTATCTTGAATACCCCTCACCAAGATATAACATTCACTCATCACTCAAGTGTTTGGGTATTATCATAATCTATCAATCCACCACAGCTATAGCACTACCATAAGCTTGATCCTATTCTCAAGTTCCTAAAGATGAGAAACATAACACATGCACAAACTGATCAAAAGGTCTTGATAGGGTTGTAACTTGGCCTGGCTTAGGGGTAGGAATGTTTGGGAAGTAGTAGAATAATCATTGAAATTGGAACACTGATATTCTTTAGACTCATTCTGATCTCAATTTGGATTTTTACTCCACTACTTCTTTTCAGAATTTTTCATTCCTTTCTTTTTACTTTTCTTCTCATTGCATTTTCTTTCTTTTCTTTTCCTCTTTTGAACTTACTTGTAGACAGTTCTTTTCTTCCCTTTTATCATTTAACTTTTAGTGGAGTTCACCTTGATCTCTTTCTTCTTCTTTTTAAACCAATCAAGAATTCCAATCTCCATTAAGGTAGTCATTGGACATGGTTTAAGCAATTTATCAGGTAATTGAATGGAAGAGTCTCAGGCTCAAAGGGGTTAGCAATGGAAAAATTTTCAGGTAGGCTAATTTGGCCATGGCTAAAATAATAAAATGCCTTTATCATATCAAAATATGCATGCATCAGAAGAGAAACAGAGCAAGTTCTAGAGTACTACCATAATGAGGTCTCTCTAAACAAAATATTTCCTGTATAAGCACAATCCTCACAGGCTATGGTATCAAGCTAGACTCTTTTGATTTCAAATCAAGCATCATTTTCTATTTCAACATGCAATTCAGACATACAAGCAATCATAATATCAATTCATGATCCATGTAATGCCATGCCAGAATTTTCATGTCACACATGCTTCCTAAAAATTCAATCAAATTTGACTGATTTGGCAAATCTAAATCTGAGACATGCTTCTAGAGAGTTATCTAATATGTACTCCTGAAAGTTAAAATTAGACTCAAGATTAAACATAACGGTTAAAATGCTACTTGATAAACAAAATTCCTGTTAGACATCCTTTGTTCCTTAGAATGTGATTCAATGTGATTCTTCAAATAACGCGTACCCTAATTCCCAGATTTAGAAAAAAAAATGTCCCCAGTAGTAAACTAACATCAACTTCTGCGCTAGTAAAATACCCACACATGGGTGCGTTATTTGAGGAATCACAGACACATGTGAAACATCAGTCTGAACACAAACCAAAACAAGTGTACTAGGGCTACAATGCCCAGCATGTCCAAGGACCCTAACAATGTCCTAAATGGTCCAGAATCAACAAAAATGGAAAAGTGAAAATAAAAGCAAAAGATAGATGGTGAGATTTCAAGCAATAAGTCATCACACCTCCTCCATGGTATCGTCACCGGTAGACTGGGGTGTCGCAAGTGCTCTGCTGCTGGCTCAGATGGCATGGGAAACTCTGGAGGAGTGTCGGTTGCTGCAGATGGTGGATGATAGGCAGGTGGAACTGGTGGATACTGTGGCTGGTACGCAGTGTAGTCAATTTCTAGTGCCAGCAGATGTCTTCCATCATACGAGTCTGATAAGCTCCTTGAATGGTCTGGATGTCGCTCTGAATGACCAGTCAGTCAAGCTGTGCTTGCATCTGTAAGTAGCTGGGAGAGTCTTCATAAAGCAGCTCATGATGTGGCACTCTCAAGGTGAAGGAAGAGGCTGCCTGTGGTGGAGCCTGGAGCTCTGGCTGAGGTTCCTCAGAGTTGGCATGTGGTGCTCGGCAGGGGCTTTTAAAGGTAAGTTCCTCAGGTGATAGCTTAGAAGCTTGGATAATCTACTCTTGGTAAGCACTTTCCACCACATCTAAATAAGTTTTATGAGTCATGAGGGAAGCTATCTTCACATCCTTAGGCTCCTCCAGTGGTATCTCCACACCAGCTTGCATACATAAATGGGAAATGAGGGATGAGTGGGCGAGCCAGGACTTGCTATTACCATCTCGAATCATGTGGAGGATCCTATCAGATAAGATCCTAGCGATGTTAAGGTTTGCATCCCTCATCAAGACATAAAGTAGGATGGCCCTCTCCACATTCACATCTGTCAGATTAGTAGAAGGAATGATGGTGTGATTATTGAACTGGTGCCAAAATTCAGCTTCACCAGTCAAATCATGTTTTCTCAGCTTTTCTGGAACATAGGGTAATCCAGCCTTGGTCTTCCAAGCTGTGTACAAGCAGGTGATGCCTTGGCAAATTTGGTAAGCTAGTTGAGGCATGTCGTCTCGATATATATTTTTTCTAGTGGTAGGTTGCATCTTGTTGAATTTGGTGGCAAAGTCACAAGAAAAGTTGCTCCTATGAGATGTTTCTAGGAAGCATTCAATGGTCTTATGATCAAAAGGGACTTTGACCCCTCTCACCCAGCTCACCTTCTTTTCATCAACAGTGTCTCTGTCCACATTAGCTAGAAATTCTTTCAGGATGACATTGGAAGTAGGCTCAGGGAAACTCACTAACTTCTGCCATTGCCTCCTGTTGATCACCTCTAAGATAAGTGAATCGTCAGGCAGAGACTCCCAAGCAATCTTCTTCTCTAGAATGATCTTCTTTGGTAAGTACCATTTGTCAAACCGTTCTTGGTGCTCCAGGGAACGAAATCAGTCTTCATCAAAACTAGAAATCCAAGGTCGCTTGCTGCCAAATGCAGCTGTGTTTTCTTTTTGGCCTTTTCAACCTGTTTTCCCTGAAACTCAGAAAATTTTCCAATACATTTTGTATAATCAATAATAGCTTTGTATAACAAGAATTGCATATGCACTAGATGGACCAAAATTCCCAGATTTGAGTGGGACAATATTGATATTGTTATAAATTAGCTCCACAGGTACTAGTCAATTCAGAATTTCATATGCCTATGCTTAGGGAACCTCATTCTTGCAGACAATTTTATATTCAGAAAACAAGCACTCTGCAAGTAATCCTAATATTAATCATGCCTAAGGGAACCAAATCAGTAAATCCACCATGACAATCCTAAAATCAATAGTACACAAGAATGCATAGGACAATGGATCCAACATAATTCCTAGATTTAATTTCAGACACAGTGGCTCACATTTAGGCATTTAGAATAATGAAGAAATTAGCTTAATATTTTCATTAAAGAACCATGTCCTAATTGAACAGAACCACAAAATTCCATTAAAGCATGCAGCTGACAAATCATATATTACAATTAAACAATGAATGGAATTAGTCTCCAGCGCGGTTCACGTCAGATCCCACGCGGTTAGCGTGGACTGCAAAACATAACATCATAAACTCCAGCCAGCGCTAGTCACGCCCCCATCCGCGCCAGTCGCATAGACTGCAAATGGTGCTTAGATGGAATTTCGAAATGATTCATAATGCAGATTTTGAAATTAGCCTATCCATAAAGTCCATTTGTAGAGAGCTTAACAGGGATGAAACCTTACCTTTTCGCCAGCCATGGAAGATGATTAGGGTGATGGGAATGGAAGCCAAAAACTAAAACATGTTGCTTGTTGCTTAAAAGAAAGAGATAATGGAATGTACGATGGATGAGATGCAAGTCTAGATTGGTGCGTGAGAGGGGAGACTTAAGTTGATGGGGTTTTGGAGTGGGAGAGGGTATGAAGTGCTGAGAAGAATGGGAAAAGGTTTTCGGGGTTGCTGTGAGGTTGAGTGGGTATTTTAAAATTTTAAAACCCTATTTACATCCTCGCGCCACTCGCGTCGCTCCTGGGGCTAACCGTACTCCATAGCAGAGACTAAATCGTCTATCTGGCATTGTCTGCGCCATACCTAGCACTACTCGCACCACTCGACATATTACAAATTGAAATTGGAGCACAAACCGTGCCATCCCCGCACGGTTCACACGACTTGACAATGGGAAAATGAACTTTACGGTGTGAACTACGGCGCTCTCGTGCAGATCGCACGGATACCATGAACCCATCACCAGCCAACGCTGGTCGAGCCATAGTCCGTGCTAATGGCGCGGCTTGGCAGAGGCCAAATTACTATTTACACACGAACTGTGTCGTTCTCGCGTTGATGGCGTGGCGTGGCAGTGCACAATTGTCATTTTTGGCTCTTAATGTGAACCGTGCCACTGTTCGCGCAGATCGCGTGGAAATAAAACATCCATTTCCAGACCGCGCCACTATTGGTGCCACTCGCACAAGTAGGCAGACACTGATACTGCCATTTGCTTATGACCCTTTTCAAAATGACTTGTTTCACCATCAATTCTAAACTAAGATTTTACAATATTAATTACTGTAATAGACTAAAAAGAATGATTGAGTTGCCTCTCAATTATCGTTTGTTTAACGTCACGAGCCTGATGTGGATTTTTCAAAACTCAGGTGAAATTAATAGGGCAGAAACTGTGTCCCTGTTCACTTGTCCTCCATAATATAGTTTTAATCTACAACCATTGATCTTGAAAGGTCTTTCAGCATCTAGAGGAGAAATCTAAACAGTCCCATATGGGAACACCCGTTTCACTACAAATGGACCAGACGAGCGAGATTTGAGTTTACTTGGAAACAACCTCTGATGCGAGTTGTATAACAATACTTGTTGTCCAGGTTCAAACTCTTTTGGGTGGATCTTTTTATTATGCCATCTTTTGGTCTTCTCTTTGTATATCCTAGCATTCTCATAAGTTGTTAACCTGAACTCATCAAGCTCATTTAACTGCAACAATCTTTTATCACTAGCCTTAGAGAGTTCAAAATTTAGAAACTTAGCAGCCCACATAGCCTTATGCTTTAATTCCACAGGAAGATGATAGGACTTACCATACACTAGTTGGAATGGTGACATACCTATCGGAGTCTTGAAGGCTGTCCTATATGCCCAGAGTGCATCGTCAAGCTTCCTTGCCCAATCCTTCCTAGAATTTCCCACTGTTTTCTCTAGGATTCTCTTCAACTCTCTGTTGGAGATCTCCACTTGCCCACTTGTCTGAGGGTGATATGGTGTGGCTACTTTCTGAGTGACCCCATACTTTGTGAGCAAGCTTGCAATTTGCTTGTTGCAGAAGTGAGTTCCTCCATCACTGATGATAGCTCGAGGAACTCCAAAGTGGGTGAAGATATTCTTTCGCACGAAAGAGGCAACCGTCGTTTCATCATTTGTAGGCAACACAACAACTTCCACCCACTTGGACACGTAGTCCACAACAACCATGATGTATTGGTTGGAATATGACATAGGGAAAGGTCCCATGAAGTCAATTCCCCAAACATCGAATATCTCTACCTCTTGAATGATGTTGAGAGGCATTTCATCTTTGCGGGATATGTTTCCTGTTCTCTGGCAATTGTCACATTTTTCCACAAATTCTCGTGCATCCTTGAAGAGTGTGGGCCAGTAGTAACCACTTTGCAAGACCTTCTATGCAGTTCTATTACTTCCAAAATTTCCTCCATAATCTGAGGCATGGCAATGCCAAAGAATCTTAGGCACCTCAAATTGAGCTGCACATCTGCGAATAACACCGTCAGTACATTGAAAATAAAGAAATAGGTTATCCCAGTGGTACCTCCTTGCATCATGGAGGAATTTCTTTTTCTGCTGCCAGGTAAGATCTTCAGGCATTGCTCCCACAGCTTTGTAATTTGCCATCTCTGCAAACCAGGGACCAATTAGAATTGCCATCACTTGCTCATCAGGAAAGGACTCATTAATTTCTATTTCTGGTTCATCTTGCAAGTCCTTTTCCTGAATCCTAGACAATTGATCAGCCACTTTGTTCTCCACTCCAGCCTGAAATAAGAGCATCCAACGCAACAAGCGTGGCTTTGCATCCTACTTGGTCATCAAATACTTAAGAGAAGCATGGTCAGTAAAAACAATAACTTTAGAGCCTATCAAGTAAGATCTAAACTTATCTAATGCATATACTACAACTAGCATTTCTTTTTCATTTGTGGCATAGTTAATTTGTGTCTCATTCAAAACCTTACTAGCATAGTAGATAACATGTAAAAGCTTATCCTTACGCTGACCAAGAACAACTCCAATAGCATATGCACTTGCATCACACATGAGCTCAAAGGGCAAGCTCCAGTCAGGTGCCATCAGAATGGGTGCGGTGGTAAGCTTCTCCTTCAACACATTGAATGCATTGAGGCAAGCTTCATAAAAAAGGAAATCAGCTTCTGTCACTAATAGTTGACTAAGAGGCTTCACAATTTTGGAGAAATCCTTAATGAACCTCCTATAGAAACCTGCATGGCCTAAGAAACTCTGTACACCATTAACATTAAAGGGAGGGGGAAGTTTTTCAATCACTAACAATTTAGCTTCATCAACCTCTATCCCTTTTTCAGAAATTTTGTGGCCTAAAACAATGCCATTGCGTACCATAAAATGATACTTTTCCCAGTTTAAAACAAGATTTGTTTCTTGAAATTGTTGGATATAGGGGGAGCTTCTTAAAACTTGAAGCTTAGGACTTGAAGAATGGTTTTGAGCTTGTTCACATGCCTTAGAATGCCTTGGAAGAATTGCAAATCAAATTAAGTGTTAAAGAGTTCAATCTGTTGATCCTTGCATTGCATGCATTCAATCATTTAATTACCTAAGTGTTTTAGCTAAAAATCAAAGCTTGTTTTTACAAAAGAACCAAAGAAGCAATGTTTTTGGAAAAATGCAAAATGCACTGGAATAATCGATTACACAACGTATTAATTGATTATTTGCTTCGTTTTCAAATCTGGAAAAGCTTTCATGAACACTTTACTCGATTACCAAGTAATGTAATCGATTACATAAGCCTTGTTGAAAAAATGGTTCTACTGGAATAATCGATTACCAGTATTCGTAATCGATTACACAACGTTTTAAAAAAAACATGTTGCACTGGAATAATCGATTACCAGGAATTGTAATCGATTATATAATGCATTCAGAAAAAAATGTTACACTGCAATAATCGATTATCATTTCTCGTAATCGATTACACAAGATTTTATGAAAATGCAGTGCTACTGGAATAATCGATTACAACTCGTATTAATCGATTATTTTGTTCGTTATTCAAACCCAGAAAACTCATAAACACTTTAATCGATTAAAGTGGTGACTTAATCGATTACTTAAGCGTTTTAATCGATTAAATAGAGCGTTTAATCGATTAATGTTAGTTACGAAAGTTTGTTATAAATAGGTAAAGGCTTGCTCTGTTTTTACAACTTGAGAAATACGAATTTCTGATTACCTTCAAGCTTTCACCAAGATTCAAAGAGTTTTTTCTGTGCTTGTAAACCTCTTGTCCCCTTCTTAAATCAGATGAGTTCTTGATTAATTACTTGGGCAAGAGTCTTTCAAAGAAGAATAGGAGACCTTGTTCTAAAGTTTTAGTTGATGATTCAACACTGCTGGTAATTCATTTACATTCATAAACATTGGATCATCAGATTGTCTCTCTCCATTCTCTTTGGGTGTAATTCTATTTTGAATTGTTTTGTATTTGGTTGCTATTGTAATTTGTTCTAGAGGCTTGCATTAGAGTAGTGTTCTCTAGGGAAGAACAGAGTAGTGTTCTCTGATTCTTGTTAAGGTGTCTAATAGGGTTTTAGATTTCCTTTCTTTATCTAGGGTTGATAAAGAGTAAATGTAATCAAGCTTGTAAGAACTGAAATTTTCAATAGTGGTATTCTAATCTAGTGTTGATTAGAAACTGGATGTAGCTTCTCTTGAGAAGTGAACCAGTATAAATTCTTGTGTTGTTTGTGTGCTCTCTAATTTATTTTGGTTATCTTGTTCATTGGTTCTTTGAATTCTTATTATTGCATAACAAGTTCTGTTTTGAGACATTGATTCCTTGAGCTGAGTGAATTGATTGAATTAAAGGTTTCTTAGTTTTAAAATGATTAAAATCCTAACTCTGATTTAGAAAAGAAAATTTTAAAAGACCAAGTTTTAACTAATTCACCCTCCCCCCTCTTGGTTAATTGTGGGTATTCCTATTGTTTTCAGAAATCTTTTCAATACCTTAGCTAAATTAACTAAGCATGAATCAAAGCAAGACCCAAAAATAGAAAAATCATCCATAAATACCTATTGGCATTTTTCTACCATATCAGAAAAGATAGAAAGCATACACCTTTGAAATGTCGCAGGTGCATTGCAGAGGCCAAATGACATCCTTCTGTAGGCGAATTCTCCGAATGGACATGTGAAAGTTGTCTTCTCCTGATCTTCAGGTGCAACTGGAATTTGATTTTAGCCGGAGTATCCATCCAAGAAACAATAATAGGCATGGCCAGCTAACCTTTCCAGCATTTGATCAATGAAAGGAAGTTGGAAGTGGTATTTTCTTGTGGCATCATTGAGTCTCTTATAGCCCACACACATTCTCCATCCAGTAATAGTTCTAATGGGAATCAAATCATTATTATCATTCTGAACTACAGTCACTCTACCTTTCTTTGGAACGGTCTGAACTGGACTCACCCATGTAGTATCAGAGATTGGGTAAATCATTCCCGCATCCAAGAGCTTCACCACTTCTTTTTGAACTACCTCCTTCATGGTGGGGTTGAGTCTTCTCTATGGCTGCCTCACTGGTTCTATATTATCCTCCATCAGTATCTTGTGAGTGCAAAAGGAAGGATTGATACCGTTCAAATCAGAGATAGACCACCCAATGGCAGTCTGGTACTCCTTAAGCACTTCTAGCAGTTTCTCCTCTTCAGCTATTGATAACCCCTTGTTGATGATGACGGGGTATGTCTCTTCATCTCCCAAGAACACATATTTTAGAGTTTCAGGCAACTCTTTCAACTCTATTTTCGGTGCTCCAATTACTATGTCAGCTTCCTTCTTTTCTAGCACCTCCATTGCTACCTCAAGCTCTTCTTGTGGAGTATCTGTGTCTTGGGCTTCCATCTCCTCTTCAAGCTCTTTATCAATGAATTTCTCTGTATGCACCACTGCTTCCAGGATATCAAGTCTGAAGTAGTCATTCTTGTTAGATGAGTTTTTCATAACATCAAAGACATTAAAAGTGATCGTCTCATCATCCATCCTGAGCTCCAGCTTTCCTTTCTCTACATCAATCATAGCTCGAGCTGTATCCAAGAACGGCCTATCCAAAAGAAGAGGTATATCACTCTCCTCCTCCATATCCAATACTATGAAATCAACAGGGAATATGAACTTGTCAACCTTAACAAGAACATCTTCAATGACTCCATTAGGCTTCCATAAAGATCGATATGCAAGTTGGAGGGAGACCATAATAGGCTTTAATTCAGAAATTCCCAGAGAATTGCACATTAACAAGGGCATTAGGTTGATGCTTGCTCCAAGATCACACAACGCCCTGCCAACATTGATGTTGCCTATCGCAATTAGAATGTTGAAACTCCTTGGATCTCGAAGCTTTGGTGGAAACTTCTTCTGAATTATGGCACTGCACTCCTCAGTAAGTGCTACTGGCTCACATTCCTGCAACTTATGCTTTCTAGACAACAAATCTTTCATGAATTTAGCATAGTTAGGCATGTTAGCTAAAGCTTCAGCAAAAGGAATATTAATTTGCAACTTCTTAAATACATCTAAGAACCTGGCATACAGTTGTTTCTGCTCCTACTGCTTGAGCTTCATTGGATAAGGTGGTTTCTCAAAACAAGAGAAATCCATTGGTTTCTTAGGAGCTGCAGTAGGTTGCTCCTTTTCTTCTTCCTTGCTTGCTTGTGTTTCCACTACTTCTTGCTCAAAAATTTTAGTGGTTTCATCTTTAGCATTTTTCTGCACCACTATAGGCTTCTCTTGAGGTGTGATCACAATTCCACTCCTTGTAGTGATTGCCTGGACATGCTCTCTTGGATTTACTATGGTGTCACTAGGGAGCCGCCCTTGAGGTCTCTCAGCAAGTTGCTTTGATAGCTAACCAATTTGATTCTCTAATTCTGAATAGAAGCATCTTGATTTTTATGATGAGCTCTACTCTCATTTATGAATGCATCAGTGGCTTGGATATGATCATTGGTAGTCTTTGCTAGTTGCAACATGGCTTTCTCCAATTCAAATGGCTCTTTAGGTGGGATGTGTGGAGGTTGCAAATAATGATTAGACTTGTAATCTAAACCTCCTCCTTGAATCCTCCTTTGATAATTACTCCCTGAAGCATTATTATGATTTCTCTGGTAATTTTGTTGGGGCCTTTGATCATACTAGACACCATTCACTTGAATTGGATCAGCTTCTACCAGTGTAGGACATTCATTGGACTCATGGTCTCCTTGGCAATACTCACAGACAACCAAGTTTGCTCTAATTGATGAAGCTTGAGCTGTAGAAACTTGAAGTTTATCCAATTTTTCATTGAGATTGACCAATTGATGTGACAAGAGTTTCTGCTCAACTAGCATGGCATCACTGCTCCCTAATTGAATAACTTCTCTCTTAGATTGAGCTGCAATGCTTTCATTTTCGTTTCTTGCCAATGAGTCAATTAGCTTGTAGGTCTGAGTTGTTGTTTTTGATCGGATAGAACCTTCAGCTGCACCATTTACAACTAGCCTTGATTCAGGTGTCATTCCGTTGAAGAAAATGCGCACCTTTTTCCTAGCTGACATATCATATTGAAGACGTCGCCGGATCAGTTCTTGGAACCTATTCCAAGCTGCACACAATGTTTCTCCTCCATGTTGAGTGAAGTTAGTGATCTCATTTACCAACCTATTATATTTCTCCATGGAGAAATATTGAGCAAAGAACTTAGCAGCTAACTCATCCCAAGTAGTGATGCTATTAGAAGCTTGTCTGTCTAGCCACCTGAGAGCTTTTCCTTTAACAACAAAAGGAAACAAGCGCAGCCTTATTGCATCATTCGTCACTCCTTGGTGTCTGATAGTATCACAGATTCTCAAAAATCTGTCTGCAAAGTCATGAGGATCCTCATCATCCTTTCCACCAAACTGGCTTCGCTCCACCAAACTGATTAATGAAGGATGGATGTCAAAGTTATTGGCTTGAATCGGTGGTCTGACAATGCTAGAAGTTGGCCTGGTGAAAAGCGGAGCAAGGATATCCTTCATCAATTCATCCTTAGGTCGTGGCTGATTGTTTTTTCTGTCAGCCATCTCTAGTTCTATTTCAGAATGTGAACTAGATGTTTCTGCTTCCCTCCTCTGCTTGGCTAG
Organism: Glycine latifolia; assembly: GCA_013407115.1. Lineage (NCBI taxonomy): Eukaryota > Viridiplantae > Streptophyta > Magnoliopsida > Fabales > Fabaceae > Glycine > Glycine latifolia. Next base: position 25,742 of record QARZ01040791.1, on the reverse strand, counting down.
CTTCCTGTTTCTCTTGGTAGTCTTTTCTATTTCAAGATCGTACTGTAGAGTTGCAGGATCGAACTATAGAGTTGCAGGATCAACTATACCTCGTATAAACTCAGAAAACAGATAAGTAACAAAATAAATCCAATCTTAAAGATTAAGAGCTATTATAAAATTGGCATTTACAATCCCCAGCAATGGCGCCAAAAACTTGTTGTGATATCAGCAAGTGTACCAATTGTTCCAAGTAATAAAATGATAAGTAGAGTATCATCCCACAAGGATTGAGGCACCGAGTTTATAACAACTATTATCTATAAGTTGGATGACTAAACGATTGGATGAAAGTGTGTATTGTCTTTTAAAGTACGAAAATTAAATCACAAGATTCAAAAATCAATAAGAATGCAAGAACAAAGATAGTTGGTTTTAGGAAGATATGAGAATGAATTGTAGCCAGGGCACACTCACCTTTTGATCCCCACCTTCTTAAATTGGATTGATTACTACAGTCGATTGTCCTAGTTACTTAGATAATACATCTTCACATGAAAAGTAGTTAAATCCTAATTCCTTAGTGACTTTAACCCTTTAACCCATTTAAAGACCCTAATTCCTTAGTAATCTCGCCTAGATTAAGTATTACGTTTGGATGCATCAAGTCATTTGTAATCATACATTTCTATTCCTAGTTAATGTAAAGATTGTTACTTTACCGCAGTCAGAAATTAGAATCCCAACATTCCTATTGTGAACCCTAACCCTCACAAATCTTATCAGAATGATCAAGTCTAATAAAGATATATACTTTCCAAAACAAGGTAAAATGAAATAACTTAGCATAAAAGAACAACAATAAACAATCCAAAACCAAAGGAGTTTACATCAAGTTTGTGGCCCTAATTACAATAAGCAACTAGCCAGACATATTTATGTCTGGCTTCAAAAGCACAAGAAAAGCATGCTTAGTTGAAGAACATCAAGGAAGAAGAAGAAGAGAGGCATCTCTACAATCTTGATCTTCAATCTTCTTGACCTAGCAAAGCACTTCCCAAGCTTCTCCTTCTCCTTTATTTCTGATATTTGCAAGTGTGTGTAACCCAATCTCAGTTATGTGCCTTCCTTTTATACTTAGGGAAAGAAATCCCCCAAAATACCCTTAGCAAAGTGCACAGTAAAATAGAACAGTTGAATCCATGTCGCTCGCGCCACTCACGCCAACTATCGCGTTGTTTGCGCAACTTCATATCAGAGTTGGTAGAAAGTTTCCCCACATAATTACTTCTTTGGCGCTATTGGCACCAGTTCTCACACTGTTAGCACCACATGACAGTGAATTTTGCATTTAATTCTTCCTTTGGCATGGACTGTGCCAATTCTCATGCGGATTGTGTGACTTCACAGAGAGTTTACCCCTTCATCTTTTCTGTGGCGCAAACTGTGCCAGTACCGCGCTGTTGGCGTGGGGATCTTTGACTTGACTTTGATTTCTCTTGCTCTCTTCACTTCTTTTCTGGCACTTTTCAGCTATGAAAATACATAAAGTGAGTGAAAGTATGATTGAGAAGGAATAATCAATGTTTACAGCAATTATAGACAATTATCACTCATTTGTGATTGATTCCTTGCTTCTTTTAGCTTGGAAAGCGTTATATGCTAGACACATATCAGGATTCCCTGAGGTGAATAAAGGAGTCTGAAATACATTGGATTCCTTGACGTCAATAAATAAGGGTCTAAAATTCATTAGTTTCCCTGACGTGAGTAGATAAGTGTCTGAAAGCATTGAATTTCCTGACGTGAGTAGATAAGGGTATGAAATACATTGAATTCCCTCATGTGAATAGATAAGGGTTTGGAATTAATTGGATTCCCTTACATGAGTAGATAATAATTTGAGATTAATTGGTTTATCTAACATGAGTAGATAAAGGTCTGAAAGCATTGGATCCCCTAATGTCAGTAGATAAGGGTTCAACCTGTAAATCTGACAAAAAAAGTGCATGAACCAAGTGGCCAAAAACAAGAAAAAATTAGTAAGACTTGAATATTTCAATTCACGAGGGCAACTTTTGTCACTTAGATTGTTATTTGTATCAGGTATTGTGGTCAAAATAATGTTTCATTCCCATAGTGTTCATGTCAATAAAGCCACTAACACAAATTTCGGGTATCAATTTGGCCCTCAAACGCATGAACCAAGTACTAAAACTTGAAGGTTTCAATCTATGAGGCTAACTTTTGTCACTTAGATTCTTATTTGTATCAAGTGTTATAGTCAAAATAATGTTTCATTCATATAGTTTTCATGTCAATAAAGTCATTAACACAACTTTTGGGTATAAGTTCAACTCTTAAATGCATTCAACAAATAGGAAAAAAGTACTAACACTTAAAGATATCAATGGATACGTAAAACTTTTGGCATTAAAACATAGATGACGACAAGTCAAAAACATACATATGAGTCCTACAAATCATTAACTAATAAAATTTGCTCAAATTAATTGGGGGGGGGGGGGTCTTTAAAACTTGATTCAAGGTTCATTGTTTGAGCAAGGTATTCATTCAAACCCTCAAAATTGAAAAAGCTAGCAGAAATTGGTGGTGGATCTGCACATGTTCGTGTACTTGCCACAATCACCAACAAATAATACATGTAAACAAATATGTATATCTTTCACCACTTGACCATTTGGTAAACTAATGTTGTTTCCAATAGCCTGCTTCAATGCATCAAATGACATTTTGTTGTCTAGTTGAACGATCTTTGGTGAACCGCTTACAAACGTTGAACCATGTTTAGTTGTTATGATAGCGCCATCATAATACACAATCGCATTGACTGATGACAAAGCCATGATTTAGGGTTTAGGGTTATGGTTTAGGGTATAGGGTTGCATAAAGGGTTCTGGTTGAGGTGGTGGATTAGACTTCCCTACTGTAGACCATATTTATAATGCTTAATAGCTTGTGACATACACCTCAAAATGAATGGCCAAGATGCCACCGACAAAATCAACGGTCTAGATATCACCGATTGGAGCAATGAACGTGGAACGAACAAGATCCCACCAATAAAATAAACAATGTAGATATCACTGATTGGAGCAACTAACTTTGAACGACCAAGATCCCACTGACAAAATCAACGACCTAGATATCACCAATTAGAGCAATGAATGTTGAACAACCAAGATCTCATCGACAAAATAAACGGCCTAGATATCACCAAATGAGATGTATTACTATTACATTTTTCCTATAAATACATTGCATGTACTGTCATCATATACACAAATTCACTTTCTCTGGTTCTTATATATCTCTTTTTAAGTCCTTCTTAACATTAGCATCAAGTCCTAAACAATGGCATCTACAGTTGGTCCTCTTCTTTGGAAACGACATCTTCATAGATCTAGAGAAGTATGTGATGCATTTTGTTTAATTGAATGTTAATTATGTTATGATTCAGAAATGATGATGCTGTTATTATTTTCATTTCTCCAAGTAACAAACGATGTAATCCAGCCATATGCTCAGGCAATGCCTTCTCTAGATCCCAAAATTGGGTTTTCAGATGTTGCAAAGCTCAGACAAGTGAAAATCGATGATGCTTTAGTGATTGCTTTTGTTGAAAGGTGGAGACTTGAGTTACACACGTTTCATCTTCTTGTTGGTGAATGCATAATCACCTTGGAAGATGTTGATCTACAACTGAGTTTATGCGTTGATGGTAGACCAGTTATTGACCCAACATATTATGAGTGATAATAAATGTGCACATAATATATAGGTGTTGTTCCCTTGAGAATGCACTGGTGGGATCAACACTTAAACTAAACTGGTTAAAAGAACATATGCCAACTCTTCCAACAGAACCCATACCACAACAACTAACAAGACATTGTAGGACATACATTTTATGGCTGATTCGTGGGGTATTGATGTTAGACAAGTTAAGGAATAACGCTTACCTAATGTATCTACCCCTGTTAGCAGATTTTGATTGGGTAGGCCGGTACAACTAGGGTTTGGCATGCTTAGCACATTTGTACATAGAAATGTGTAGGGCTATTTATCCCACATCCAAAAACAATGGGAGGATGTACACTATTGTTGTAGTCTTGGGCATGGTATCGCATGTCGTTCATTCAACCAAGGGTCGAGCACCAACAGTCATATCCACTTGCAAATAGGTAAACAAAAAAATTCTAATTGAAACAAAGCTCATTTTCAGTAATGTATTTGACACTAACATATCACATTTGACTAGATGGAGCGACAGAACCTATGGTTTTCTGGAATTCCACGCGTTGATGTCTTCGACTACATGTCAAGATTCGACAACATGAGTAACGAGGAAGTTTAATCCTTTTTTATTTATTTCCAAAATATGGAGTGCTTGTGTACCTTTAATCTATTTTCCAGTGGTAATATGACATTAAACTGACAAGGTCATGCTCCAATTTTGACTTTGTCAAGATATACCAGATCCACTGCATAATCTTAATAAAGTCCATCATACTGACATGAGAGGACATAATGACACAAATTGGGCACAAGAACATCAACGGTGGATTGGAATTTGAAATAAAAGACGCAAATATGTGTTAATCGGCTAACCAATGCTAGGAAAAATTGAACATGTGAGCCATTACATGAATTGGTACCGAGCAAATTCTAAAGTTTGCCTTACAAAATTTGCAACTTATCCCAATGTTGGAGCAACATCTCGTTCAGCTACAGACATGGAAACTAAACAACATCCTCCACAACAAAGTTCACCAGTGGCTACCAACATGCATGATGAAGGACTACCACCACATGCTCAATCATATGAATTCACGCCACAACTTTATCATTATCAACAATATTATGGGTACAATCCACAGTTCTTCAGTGTAAGCGGAGAAGACTTTATGAGCAATTTCATGGGTACAAATCTTCGCACATCAGAGTTTACTTATGCTTACATGCAAAGTATGCCCATAACCTTTGTTTGCATCCTTTCACCAAAGTATTGTCGACAATTCTTCCACTAATGACTTCATGCAAGAAGAACCAATTGTTATTCCTGATGAACAAGTTGAACCACAACAACATGGTCGAGTACGTCAACAATCGACAAGGAACAGGCAACCACCCAAATGTGGAACTGGTGGGCACAGATGCATTAATTGTTTTCCCTTGTTAATTTTGTCCTATTATGTTTGTTGTCAGTTTGTCGATGTTTCTTGAATGAATAGTAAATAATGCATTAATTCACTGAGCACTTTGAAATCTCAAGACGATGTGACGACACAATGCTTTCTAAAAGATGATTTGACTAAACACTTCTTTTTTGGGATAGTGCAAACCAAACGTAACAAATTAAGACTTAATCTAAACCATTTATATTGTCAATGTCATCTCCGCTGTTGATATGTATCACGTGAAAACAATAGATCACCTAATATATATAGCAATAAGGGGGTTAGATGCAACTTAACACATTTGCTTAAAACATGGACAATGTATCCGCTCTTGGGCATTGCAATGGTGACATGATTCCAACAGATGAAGGGATAGTGTTTGAATGCCCTACTGATCCAAAAGTCATCACAATAACTGAGGACATGTCGGCTACTGCCTTAAGGAAAATAAGTTTTGTCGCCCACGGAGGCTGCAGAATTTTAATAAATATTTTTTACCAAAATACGTAGGTGAAGGTTGTGTTGCATACGACTGCATGGAGCTCAAACACGATGATAGTGTTGGAAAAATGTTTTTCTTCTATTCATAATATAGTAGCAAAGGTCTGATTGAGTTTAATGAAACTTTTGGGCGTTCTCCAAAGGAAATCCCTGCCCAGCTACGAAAACCAAGAACGGATGATGAGATAATTGCTCTGATGAATGATGAATCTTTGTAGTCATTACACAAAGTACTTGTTGTCACTTTTTTAGAATAAACTTTCAATTCATAATTGGAATTTTGTTGTTGCTTTTTTTTTTTTATAAACATTATCTACTTTAATCATGTTAATCCTAGAGGATTATTAGGCTTACCTAAGTTTCATCATTGGAATTCTATTGTTGCAATTCATCATTTCTCTTCTTCAAATTAGATAAGTTTGGTTTCGTTTAGGGATTAATTATTTTAAGAATACTATTTAAGTAATAATAGTTTTACATGAATTAATGCATACTATTCAAATTGAAACTTTTCTATTTATTTAATTTATTTAGGTAAAATAATTATATCACTTAAATATATGTATTTTTGAAAAATATTTAAGTAAATTATATTTATATCAAGTATTCAAATATATGCATTTACTGTTCACCTGTTAGGAATCCTACAGAGCTTTGTCCTCTGTATCAGAAAAGGAGTGACCAAGATTGCATTGACGACAATCAATGGCCCATAGCACATTCACAAAAATGAGGTTACTATTCATCGTTAGGAATCCTAATGAGCTTTGTCCTCTATGCCAAAGAATTTGCAATGTATATTCATATGTTGTTCATATTTGACGCAGGTGTTTTTGAAAGAGAATTGATTGTGTACGAAGCAATCAGTGTTTCATGCATGCAACATGTCATCAAGTGTGTTTCATCAATGACTTTATCGTATATGTTTCTTTTTATGTGTAATGTTGTTCAATTTTATGGATTATTATTTATGTATTAAGGATTTGAGAAAATAATTTACATCAATAAAATCCTTTGGTTCCCTTTAAGGATTTTTTATTTTATTTTTAAAAAACACTATTATAGATTAATTCATATTTAAATACTCATAGTTTTACACTAATGTGAACTATCAAAATTTAACATGTTTTATTTTTTATTTGTTTTGGTAAAATAATTAGATCACTTAAATATATTCATTTTGATAAATATTTAACTAAATTATATTTATTTAAATATTTAAATATATGCATTTTTCTTAAATGCTATTCTACATAAATTATTTTTTTGTCATTTATTATATATATAAATTAGTGAACGAAAAAAATCAACACAAAAAACAAGCAGATAATTTTTAAATAAAATATAAAAAAATTAAAAATTAAAAAAAACAAATAAAAACAGTTAATTTTTAAATAAAACAACAAACAAAATTAATAAAAATTAAATAAAAAACAAAGAAACTCAAATAAACAAAAAAAAATCCAGAAAAAACTGTTAATTTTAAAAGAAAAATAAAAAAACTCAAATAAATAAATAAAATAAAAAACAATTAATTTTTAAATAAAAACTCAAATAAATAAATAATATGTTGTGATCTAATTTTAAAAAAAATGTCTTACTACATCGATTCTTGGGAAACCGATGTAATAAGATGGTTAAAAAAATAAAATAAAAGACGTTAAGAAATCAATTTTTTAACTTAAAAATAAAAAAAAAACCATTTTAGGTTTATATTATTTGGATAAATAATAAATTTATTTTTATTATTTATATCAAAAGTTCATAAATAATGGATGCGTTCGTTAAATAATTCCCTAGCATGTTTCGTTAGGCCCCCCATGACGTCCGGAATTGGCCTCTGCTGCCGCGACAGACCGACAGACACCTTATTAATGGTTTGTTAATTTTTTGTCTTAAGCCAAAAAAAAATAAAAGTGCGAGTTGGAATGAACCACCGGGGGCATTTGTTTCATGCGTTCCTGCTATTTCAAAAAATTCATTTCAAATTATAAATTTATATTTTTAAATGAATTTTCTAGAGATATAAGATTCAAACAAGAGATTGATTCAAATGTCACCACCTAGTTGGACAACGTGGGCCAATGTGGTTTTGAAAATATAATACAAATTTTACTATTTATACTCCCCTATTTTCTAAATACATCCCTTTTATTTTTCAGGGAGAGAAACATCTTCCATGACAACCTATCCCCGCTGAAGACCCATGACTTCTTTACCTTCGATACTGCCAAGACTGTGTTGCATCAATTTCCTTATCCGGTTCACATCATGGAAATGTGTCACTACAATTAGGGATGTGAGTGGTCAGATTTTCAATAAAAACTTATGGTATAGCCTATCCTAGTTTGTTTAATAAAAAAGTTAAATTTGAGCTTTTAAAAAAATTATTAGGTCTAATAGACTAATCTGTTTATCTATATCTATATAATATAATAAAATTATATAAAAAAAACATATTATACTAATACTAATAATAAAATAAATTTATAAGACTAACATCAAATAAAAAGGTTGAAACCTTTTAGATTGTCTGCTAATTTGTTAATTGCATATATCTAAATAATATAATAAAAATATATAAAAAAAAATATATTATACTAATACTAATAATAAAATAAATTTATAAGACTAACATCAAATAAAAAGGTTGAAACCTTTTAGATTGTCTGCTAATTTGTTAATTGCATGCATGTTTTCTTATTAAATGGTTTAATCTTAGAATGTATTGTAGCTATTTTCTCCATGATATTTATGTACAATGAGAATATGTAATTTTGTATCAATGAGTCACAAATATGAAAGCTCTTTTCTATGGTTATTTTGTTTAAGTATACTTACTTGATTCATTTTATTGGAATACTTACTAATTGGATTTGGTGAGAAGTCTTTTAAAAATAGGCTTCATGGTGATATATATATATATATATATATATATATATATATATATATATATATATATATACACGGCTGTGAATGATTTTGTTTGGTGGGTTTTTTGCCCATTTGGGTAGGTCATGCTTACATGCTTATATATGTTGTGTAACTAATATAGGTATATCTTTTGTAATATATTTATTTGAATAATTATCATAAACATATGTACCACCAACTTGTCTTGAATTAGAACATTTTTTGTCTAATTTAAGTACTCTTTTATGAATGAATCTTTGTATATAAAAAATTCTAAAATTTTATAATATGTAATAAACTGCCTTTTTTTACCAAGCAATTTAAATAAAACGCTTGTTGACTTGCTTAAAAAATTGATATGTAGGTTTTATTTAATGAATTTAATACAAAATACGCTTTTAAAGAGACTAATAGGTTAGATCAACTTTTTAAAAAGGTTATGTAAGAAAAACTGAATTATCTAATCACGCTTATATACATGAGAAACTATTAGATCAAATGTGGAAAAATTAAGATCATAAATACCTCATGTCATTGCTATACTTGTTTGCTTTGAAGATGGTTTGCAGTTGTCCGTGAGTCAAATAAATTGTAAACAGTTTATGGGTATCCAAACTAATCTGACTTTTGGCTTAAAGATCTTCTATGCTTTCATTATCACTCACTGATGGTGTATTGAGATTTTCAGATAGCAAGCACAAGGACCTTGGCCATAGTGCACATCTCCTTTTATAACTCATTCCCATTAAAGAGATTGTTTTTATATATGCATAAAACATGGGCTTAGTTGCTAAAAATAAAGCATAAGATTAGCTGATAAGATTAGCAATAACTTATTCCTAAAAAGATAAGGGATAAGATTAGCAACAACTTATTCCTAAGAAGATAAGGTGAGTGGACCACCTTATGTGATTTTGATTTAGTCAATCAATAGAAAATAAACCAACATTGTCCCACTTGATCCACATATCTTATCATACACTTTAGTGAGAAATAAAATACATGAATCATGACGATAGTTCCTCTAATATATACGAGTATTACCTTCCATGTATTACATTGCATTATATTTCTCAAGCCCATACAACTTAATGAATAAACCCAATATTTATTCTAGGTCCAAACTTAATTGATGTTTCTCAGAATAAATAATTGTAGATGCGCATAAACTGAATGAAAAACATCACAATAGAGTTTCTTAATATCATTCTTACAATGAAAATCATATATGAGAACCAAGTCTCATCCTTTCCATATGATCCTTAAATTTAAATGGTGGCATGCCCTTAGTTAAAGGATTGACAATCATTAATTCAGTGCTAATGTGCTCAATAACTACTGTATTATCTTTAACACATTCTCCTATGGCTAGATACTTAATGCCGATGTCCTTGCTTCGACTACAACTTTTGTTATTCTTAGCCATAAAAACAACATCTGAATTATCATAGTATATCTTCAATGACTTAGAAATGGAATCCAGAACTCTAAGCCCAGAAATGGAATCCCACTGATCTTCTGGTATATACAGTGATCCATATCATTTTTCTACGAAACCAAATGAAGAAATAAAGTCATGAAATTTTAAGTACCACTGACGGAAGGCTTGTTTCAATCCATATATAGATTTCTTAAGCTTGCATACCAATTTCTCACCTTTAGTAGAGGAGAATCCTTTGGGTTGCTTCATATATAGATCGTGAGTAACTGAATGATCTTTCTCAGAAACAAAATCTCTGGATTGATCGCTCCCACTATCCCTTAGACCTTTCAGCATATCCAATGAAGTATCCACTAATGGTCCTTGGGCCAAGCTTATTTTCTTGTGGGTTATATATTTTCACTTTAGACGGGCATCCCCAAACACGTAAATGTCGTAAACTCGGTTTCCAACTCTTAAATAACTCAAATGGTGTCTTTGGGACACCCTTAGTTGGAACTCGGTTCAATATGTACACTACCGTCTTTAGTGCTTCAGTCCATAATGACTTAGAAAGTTTGGAACTACTAAGCATACTTCGCACCATATCTATTAATGTTCAGTTTCTTCTTTCTGATACACTGTTTTGATCTGGAGAACAGGCATGGTGAATAGGGCAACCATCCCATGCTCTTGAAGAAACTTCGCAAATGGACCAGGCGCTTTCCCATATTCAATGTATCTACTATAATATTCTCCACCTCTATCTAATCTCACGATCTTAATATGCTTACCGCATTGTTTCTCTACTTCCAATTTAAATACCTTAAAGGAATCTAATGCTTCATATTTATTATTAAGCATATAGAGATACATGTATCGCGAATAATCATCTATAAAAGAGATGAAGCATTTGTGACCATATGCGTCCATGTCTGGACAACAAATATCTGTATGTATGATTTCTAATAATTCGGTACTCCTCTTAGCACCTTTCTTTGACTTGTTAGTCTGCTTTCCCTTAATGCAGTTTACACAAGTCTCAAAATCAGTAAAATCTAGAGTACTAAGTACTCCATCATGTACCAACCTCTTAATTCTCTGAATGGAGATATGTCATAATCTCCGATGCCACAACATAGAGGAATCTTCATTCGCAACACATCATTTTGTGCCAACATTAACATGCATAGCGTTGTAAGTGGTATCATTTTGCAAATTAATATAGAAAAGACCATCAGACAATGCACCATTCCCAACATACTTAGATTTATAAAACAAACTGAAAGATGTCTCATAAAATGTAAAGGAATAATCAAAAGGTACTAGTCTTGAAACTAAAATTAAGTTCTTAGAAAGACTAGGAACATAAAAAGTCTTTTCCAAATTCAAAACAAAACCACTACTTAAAATCAATTGCAGGTCCTAATAGCCTCAACAGGTGAGCTCATCTTGCTTCCTGAATAGATGCATAACTCACTTCCCACTGGCTTCCTTAGGTTTTCCATACCCTGTAAGGTATTTGAAACATGGATTGTAGAACCAAAATCAATCCACCATGTGTTATGATTAATATTAATCATATTAGATTCATAACAAACTAAAGAGGTAGGCATACCTTTCTTTTCAAACCATAGCTTGAACTTTAAAGAATCTTTCTTCATGTGCCCCTTCTTTTTACAGAAGAAACACTTGGATTCTTTCTTAATTCCAGCTTGAAGTGGTATTTTACCACTTCCATTGTTCTTATGGCCTTTCTTATTATCTTTCCTTTCAGTTGTCATAAGAGAACTCTCTCTTTGTTCCAATTGCAACCTCCCCTTTTCCTGAAAACACATGGTCATGAGTTCATTAATAGAATATTTGTCTTTATGTGTGTTGTCGAATATTTTAAAAGGGACCATATGGTGCTGGGAGAGTATTCAAAATAAAATGCACCAGAAAGGAGTCAAACATGTCCACCTCTAGAGTTTTAAGTTGAGTTGTAATGTCCCTTAGAGTATTGAGCTTTGTGGAAGAAAATTTCACTATTAAGGTACTGGTCAATGCCTTCCCTGAAGTCTCAAATTGTTCATCAATGTGCTTCAGGAGCACTCTCACATTGTCATACTATTCAACTGAACCCTTAATACCAGCCTATATACCATAGTATATATTGGTCTCTGTAATTGTTGGTGGCTCAGTTTTCCTGATAGCATGATCAATGTCCATATACATTAACGTCAGCAAAATCAGGTGTATAGAGAGGACCTGCCCGTTTCTAAAAAAAATCATAGAAAGGATGGAACCCACTAATGTTTTATATATGTCCTATTTCATTCCATATAGAAAAGTAATTTTCTCTCAATTTCGGGACATCAATTGTATTAATAGGTTGTATAGTTGCAAAATAATTCAACATATATGCTTATCATTAAAATTTGAGACAAAAATAATGTATCATTTTTTACCAATGTAAGTCATGCATATAAAATTACGAATTTAGTGACATAAAATTTGCTCGTGGGCTAAAATTTTAATTCAATTAAATTCATATAAAAATCATGATAAAACTATTTAGTTATGTTTCCTGATTCCTGTGGGCAAGTCAAGAAATATAATTTAATATTTTATTCTAATTAATCATATTAAAATATAATAGAAATTCTTGTGAGATAATATCTATTATATTATATATGACTAATTACAATTAATATTATTTACCCTATGTGATCTAGAGGCTCTTAATACACTACTAGAAAATAGTCTTTTAACATCGCCCACCTAACATCGGTTATGATGAAAACCGATGTTATAAAATACGCGGTGGCATTTTTGTAAATAATATGTCATAATCAACATCGGTTTAGGAGAAAACCGATGTTAACAGAGCAATTTTAACATCGGTTATTTTAAAACCGATGTTGTCTAAGCATTCAGGGTGATTTTAACATCGGTTATTTAGAAAACCGATGTTGTCTAAATACTCACAACACCGATTTTTTAAAATTTTTTAAAAACCGATGTTCTTCTTGTTGTGCACGCGTGCGCTTTTCTTCAGAGTACTTTGCCCTCACCTTTTGTCTTCCTGAACATTCACTCACTTTCTTATTGTTAAGTTTTTCCTCCTCTCTCTCTGCTCCCCCGTTTCTATTTTTCCATTCATCATCATGTAAACTTTTCTCTCTTGGTTTTTCTCTTTATTTATTTTTCCACTTTCATTTTTTTATTTTCCAATTTTGTGGGTTTATTATTAGAAGGATCCAGAAGAAGAATGCATCAGGAAGAGAAGTAGGCCCTTGGGGCTCTCCGATGAGAAGAACCTACACAGCTACACCCAACGTTCAAATCTCGCCGTCGTGAACCTCACCGTCCCCCAAATTGCGATGTGGTTCTTTGAACGAGACTCAGTTTTGGAGCTCGCAAAATTGGCAGCGCCTCCGTCAGCCACAGAATCGCCGCAAACTCTCTTCGATCTCTTCACCTTCCTCTCGAATCCACTGCTGCCCCTCTATGCGTTACCGCTGCTTCCTCTCACCAAACCCTTCACTATCTCGCCGTCAATCATAGATCTCTCTGGTGTTTTGAGTTCAAGAAGGTGTGACTCGATAATTTCTGCTCGTGTTTGTTGGTGACGTCGACCGTGTGGAGCATCATTGGAACCAGCACAGCCTCTGCGATGACAATCTCGAAGGGCTTTTGAGTTGTTGATTAGAGTTTGGATCTTTGTATTTGGCCTTTTGGAAGTAAAAGATGCATCTTATTTATTTAGGTTTGTTTTAAGTTTGAATGTAGGTCTGTGCGCATGTCCAAACTGAAGGTGCAATGGTGTTTTTTGAGAAGATCCCAAAATTTGGTGGGTTCATGTGCGAGGAAGCCTATCTATATTCTGGTACAGTGGTACTGATTGCGTTATTTTAACAAGCTGTGCTTTGTTCATTTGCTTTCATCCAGATGAAGAATGGAAAGGATGGTGCTAGTTCGATGGGTTCTTGAAAGACACTATTCAGATGATGAAGCCTGCGAAGGGTACTACGACTCTTGCTTTTATATTTAAGGTGGATGTTATGGTAGCTGCTGATTCTCGAGCTAGCATAGGAGGATACATATGTGAGTGTTTGTTAGATTTTAATTTCATTTTTCACTGTTTTTTGTTCATTTGACTGAGGCAGAGTTTTTTTTTTTGTGCTAATTGCTGCAAATTAAATGATGGGTTTTATCTATTTGCTTGTGTTTGATCTTGAATTCTGACTATTGGCCTTCTCCAGCATCGCAGTCTGTGAAGAAAATTATCAAAATCAATCCATATATGCTTGGGACAATGGCTGGTGGTGCTGCTGATTGTCAATTTTGGCATAGGAATCTTGGGATTAAGGTAATATATGCAACCTTGAACCTACAATCTTGCATGGTTGCTTTTGCCTGTTCTGCTATCATTAGGTCAGTCTCCTACCAAATTGTTGTGATAGTCTCCCACACCTTATCATTGCTTGCAATTATTGTTATTGAATATTGATGTTGTTTTAGTTGAGTTGGTAAGATTTACCTCTTTGAAGTACATTTATACTCATCGCCTGAAAATTATTTGTCCATAGGCAGCATCTTAGCCTGTGTTTTGGAAGCAAGTAAGGAGTGAAAGAAAGTGAATGGAATGTAAATTGAACTTTGGGAGAGTAGTCTAGTGTCTTATTTGGATTGCCCTGTAAATGGTGGGAATGAAAATGATAAGGAAAATAATTATGTTTTGCTTGGGAAAAATGAAATAAGCTGTGAAGAAAATTATGATAATTAAAATCCAGATATATCCTTTATTTAAGATGAATTTGTTGAGGAGGATGGTTATACAATTCAGAAATTCAGATATAATCTTTTTCCCATGTATAAAGTGTGAAGAGATTTATTTATAGAACTATGTTTCATTTGATAAGGAAAATAATTATGTTTTGCTTTTGATATACTATGTTTCATTTTGTCATTTTTATTCTACCTGCTATAAGCACTCCAGATTATGGACACTTAGTTTGGGTCATTACTCGTTATTAACCACCGCTCAACTAACAGGACTAGGCGTAACATAGAAGATCTAAATGACTGGTTCAATAAACTTAAAAGAATTTGATATCTTTTGGCTTTTGTTTTCTGAGATATGTTTTCTGCCTTTTATGTTTTATGAAGTTACACATGGGTTCTCTGATTTGGTATGTAATTATTTGTATTGTCGTTTGCATGAGTTGGCAAGTAAAAGGAGAATTTCAGTTACAGGAGCCTCAAAGCTACTTGCCAATATTTTATACTCTTATATTATGTTGATAGTGAAGGAGGAAGACTTAAAGGCACTAGATTCTCGGTTGGATCTGGTTCACCATATGCTTATGGTGTATTGGACAGCGGGTTAGTTAAACTTTCTATTTAACTAGGAGGAAATTGCTAGGGCTGTAAAACAACTTGCTGACTTTTTAAATTGCCCCAATTTCAGTCCACTGTTGTTTGGTTTAAATATTGAAAGTGGCTTCTTTTGCTAGGCCTTTTGTCACTTAAATCAATTTATAGCCCCATGGTTAGGTGCCTCATAAATTTTGTGTTAGTGCTTTATTGCTTGATCAATATTTTCCCTTTTATTGGCCAAACCCTAACGTGAAAGTTGGTTGTCTCATATGATACAATATATTATAAAATGTGCAGCTTAAAATAGAGTAATATATGCTTACAATAAATTAATTATTTAATATGCTTAAAAATGAAATAACTGTATTATTATTATTCGGTAATATACATTAGTATTCTAAAATGTTTCAATTCTTTTTTCTATATGAGTTAGGTTTAAATGTTTATATTGTCATTTAAAAATTTATTCAATAATAATTCATATTGAGAATTGATAATGTTTTTTTTTACACATTTAGATTCATGGTCAAATATTTGTTTAGAATGAATTCAGTTATATTTAATTTTTGAAGAAAAAAATCTGATTATTAAGTCTATTTGACATAAAATTTATCTTTATTAATTGGCAATTATAAATTTAAAAATTTAAAATTTGTTGTAATAAATTGAACTTAAATTATAAATTTGTTCCTTAACGTGATAATATTTTGTTACTCTAAATTTTTTTTATTTTTTGTGGACATATTAAAAAGTGCTATATTTAGTATTTAATTTGTCACATGATTAAGGAAAAAATACTTTTGTGGTTTGGGAATGGGTGACTTGTGGCTTAAATTTTTGTTTTAATAAAATTTGTCACATGATTTAGTATTTGTATTTCTTCCTCTGTATGGTATAAGGTTTGGAAAGTAATTGGCTATAGGCTGCAATGCATGAAGGTATATCTAATTTCCTATTCTTGCTCTTTTTTGTTAATTGGAATTATATTATACTAAATACAAAAATACTAGATTTTTATTTTATTTTTTTATTATAAAAAATCAGTATACAAAACAATGAATTTTTTTATTATAAAAAATTCTCTTAAACCATGTAAAATAACTGTATTGCTTCTCCCCACTTCAGTGCTAGACTTTCTTGAGTTGAGTTGATTGTCAAGATCCCCTCAGTTGAAGAAAAGTCAACTTCACATGGGACAAGATCACGATCTACAATTCAATGCCTGTCTTTCATGAGTTAGTGTTGATTCTCAAGATCCATGCAGGTGAAGGTCAAGGTCATTTGGGACAAGGAGACAATGCTGCTGACTGCAATTTATTTGGTGAAAGTTTGTTACTCAGGTTCCAACATCATGCTAAGTTACTTTGTTATCATATTCATATGTAATGTCCTGAGTAGCTAGCTGGGCAATTCACTTAACTGATGCAAGCTTGTAAAATTTTTGCACCTGTGTTATTTGTATTAATTGTTATTAAGCTTGTAGAATATTTCTATATTATCATTCTTTTATGTGTCTTTCCTCTGTGAGCAAGGGATTTTGTCCTAATTTCTTGCTAAGCATTGAGTATTCTCAATATAAATTGCTAGAAGTAATTTTCAGTAAGTTGATACTTCAGTCCAAAATCGTTTATACTATTGCTTTTCTTTCCCTATCATTTATTGTCTTGTGGGTTTATCACATTGTGCTTGCTTGGAAGTAATAATATTCTTTGTAAAATATGGTATGGTATATGAAATGATGATGCAGTCCAAAAGCATTGCGCATTCTACAAATTTCATTCTAAATCGGTTATTTAATAAACGATGTAAAAAATGAATATACAACATCGGTTTCTGAAAGAACCGATGTAAATTTAATGTCAACAACATCGGTTTTCAGTCAAAAACCGATGTTGAATTTACAAAATTTACTTTTCTACATCGGTTTTTATAAAAATCGATGTTGCTATGTAGATTTAACATCGGTTTTTATGAAAGAACCGATGTTGAATTTGCATAGTTTACATTTTTTTCATTAATTTCTTATTATTTGACATCGGTTTTCTTAAAAAACCGATGTTGTGAAGTTATGTTAACATCGGTTTTAAAAAACCGATGTTAACGTTGATACTTTCAACGTCGCCGGTTTCAACATCGGTTAAAAATCGATGTTAAATGTCCAAAATAACCGATGTAGAAAGCGATTTTTCTAGTAGTGATATATAATTTAAATGATTAAAGTTGCTTTGGCTAGGCTTTAATTAATTAAATTATAAAGATCACTAAATATTTTCTAATTTCCAAAATTAATTTTATTACCATTAACCATAAACAATAAAATTAAATAATCAATCACTCAAATTAATCAACTTAATATTACATGTATAAGGAAACATAAATTAATACATGTAATGATAAAATAAAAATAATTTATGTGAACACATCATAAAATTATCATTAGTACAATTGGCAAAAATTTTTATAGTCATTTATTTGGTTATAGGTTCAATTCGTGTCTAATACATTTTATTTTGAATTCTTTAATAGCCAATTCTTAATAGCATAATATAAGTTATGTTACTTCAGCATAAATCAAATCACACATGCATTCTTTAATAGCAAAAGGACACTTTCACAAAAGTCAAAAACGTGAAATGTGTAGTGTCAATTTACAAAAACCAAAGGACCAAAGCAAAACTGCACTATGATTTCAACATCGAAATCCATGTTTTAATTTATAGAAAACTTAGAAATTCAATTTCCATATGATTTCAAGTCTCTTTAGAAATTAAAACGTTTAAAAAAGAGTGTCATGAATCAAAGTTTCAAAAAAGAAATATGTCAAAGAAAAGCAAGGCAGATGCAATAACGTGCTCTGATACCAAATATAAGAAAAATTGAATGATCTAATCACGCTTATATACATCAGAAGCTATTAGATCAAATGCAGAAAAATTAAGATCATAAATACCTCCTGCTATTGCTATACTTGTTTGCTCTAAAGATGGTTTGCAGTTGTCTGTGAGTCAAATAAACTGTAAACAGTTTATGGGTATCCAAACTAATCCGACTTTTGGCTTAAGGATCTTCTATTTTTTCTCTATCACTCGCTGATGGTGTATTGAGATTTTCATATAGCAAGCACAGAGACCTTGACTATAGTACACATCTCCTTTTATAACTTATTCCCATCAAAGAGATTATTTTTTTATATGCATAAAATGTGGGCTTAGATTCTAAAAATAAGGGATAAGATTAACAATAACTTATTCCTAAAAAGATAAGCAATAAGATTAACAACAACTTATTCTTAAAAAGATAAAGTGAGTAGACCAACTTATATGATTTTGATTTAGTCAATCAATAAAAAATAAACCAACATGTCAGATCAAACTTGTATAGCGCTTGGTGTGGTCCAATCCATTCCCATGCCTAATTACATAGACCAAGTCTTCTCTCGACCCCACCTTTATTTTCAGCTTATGTATAGCGCTTTATATAAGAAGGGCTGTCTATTCTCGAACATGTGCTATCAAGCCATGTATATAAATATATATCGCCCACAGCGTGTGTTTAAGTAAAGTTTAAGATTAATTTGTTTCATTTAATCAATTCTTGACTAAAATTATGTTACAGCGTGTGTTTGGAGTTTGAGACCTCAATTAAAACCCATTGTTTATAGGCTCGATGTCCATTTTCATTAGATATTAGACTACCCCAAAAAATTAGATGTTAGATATGATTTTGTAAAAGAGGATCTAATAACAATAAAATTAATTATTGGAAGTGTAAGATTTTTCTCAACAACTGTAATTTAATTATAGACTTTAGGTGATTGTTTAACACAATCTGCATAGCTATTTTGATAGTATAAAAGATTTATACAGTCCACTAATTAAAAATCACTTTTATACTATTAAAATAAAATTCAATGTCAACTAACTAAAATGGTAAAAGACCTCCAACAACAAAAAAGAACTTTCAAAAGGCAAAATGTAATTGCCTAACTGGTAAAAAATGAAAAAATAAAGCAAAATATTTCGTGTCACAAACACGGATGATATTTGAGAGGTTGTTGTGTGCAGTTTTGGGTGGGGCGTCAAAATAGTTGGATTTCCTTGGTTGTATCTAACCTAACACCCTTAATTAAAAAAACAAAAAACTGATGATCGTTAAATATAATAAAAGGGGTAATGCTCCTAATTTCTAACCTATTTTCTCATAAACATATGTTTAACATATTCAAGATCTTATAAAAAAAGAGGTTAATATAAAATTTAAGCATCATTACATATTTAGTGTTTATAGTAGTGTTAAATTATAAGCAACATTTTCATCAGCCTTACCCTAGAGTGCTGGTGTTAACTTCTTTATTATTTTTTTATTAATAAATATATATTAATTATTAATTTATTAGGAAGAAGATTCTAACCCCAACTCATTTCACCCTCCTTACATTCTTTGTTACCAAATGTATATCTCCCTTCTTTGTTACCCCTAAATTGTTATTTGGCTGCCTTTCAAGTAAGGACAATGAACTTTTAAGGGTATAATAATCCTTTCACTTACTTTTGACCCTTATATAGTGGCTAACCAGTGATAGCATGCAGACGGTGGATTCTGCTGAAGAACTAGGTCCCACTATAGTTGACTTTTCCTTGGACCATGGAAGTATGGAACTAGGCATTTAGAAAAACGAAAAAGAACCATCAAACTAATTAAAGAATGAAGAGATGTTTCCGTACTAATTAGTTAGAGCAACCAAGCAAAACTCGACGCTTGCCACCCTCAACATTACTATGGAGCTTCCCCTTGGCATTTAGCTTCCTGTTACTAAAAGCTTGATGCATGATGTTAAGAAAGTAAAATTGCAAATATAATTAAATCTTGATGTTTTAGTTTTACTCTAATTCGTTAGGTCTGTCTTTCAAATCAAAATTTGATAGAACTTTAGCGACATTTGTATGATTGTCACATACAAATGTTTCTTTCCTATTTAAAAAATAACAATTATCTCAATTTAATTAATTATTTAGTAACCCCCCCCCCCCCCCCCCTTCCCTAGCATTTGAACGTCTCTATATCGAGAACGAATTACTGATTAGGTCACCACATAATATATTCTACCATGATAAACTTCAAGATCTAACTTAAATTAATTAAGCTAACCTACCATCAATCCCTAATTCAGGTAGTAATTAATTTACTTTGTCCACATTTGTATACATGCTTTTTTTTTTAATTATGTTACAGTATTCATATACTAGCTTGTTTAATTTTATGTATTGAGTAATTTTGTCGCATACACTTTAGCGTGGTTGTTTCACATTTTTTTAATAAAATTGATAAAAAAAAATAATGTCTATCAATTTTTTGTGTCATTTAATTCCATCAACTTTGATTAATTAAGTTGAAAAACTGTCAAAATTTTCAATTAATTTAACATTTTATTAGCCTATATTCCCTAAGGCATTTTTAATTAAGAAGATTATCTGCAAAATTAACTTAACGGAAAAAAATATTTAACTTAAATCAAGACTAAAAAGGGTTAGGTAATTAACATAATTTTTTTCTGAAAGAAAACACGAATTTAAAATCATAGAATATAATGTGCAGTTTACCTGATTTCTTTATGAGCATTGATTTACTAGTACATCATTTAGTTGCGTTACCTCTGCATGAGCACGTATTGTACGTTATCAGGGAAACACGAAATAAGGGGCTGGGAATGGTGCAATTGAAATTACATATGGAATGTTGTTGTGGTTGGGTGGTTCCTTTGTGGATTTGAGGAATTTTATAGCTTTTTAAAACTTGATAGGTAAATTACCTCTATGTATAAATGGGTAGCACATAAAGAATACGAGATCTAGCTTTTTTTTATGGGTTACAAAGGCGGGGCCTTTTACATGTACTGTTTTTTTTTGGCTGGATTGGACACACCTTGTGCTCTAAATTTGGCTGCTTATTTGAATACAAATTATTTGGTTTTGTTAAAAGAAAAATATACTAAATTTAAATTTAATATTCTGTAGATTATTGGATATTATTCTATATTATGAAAGATTCATGGGGCAGTGTTAAAATAAACGAGCAAGGACTTGGGACTTAGAGCCTACTAAAGTTAAAATCTCTTTCCCACCTCTCATTATGCACGCACAAATTTTTGAAGGAGAAAAGTAGACGGAAGAAGAGTTTATAAAGACCCAACACACAACTACACTCTTGGAGGCATGAAGCACTTTGTTAGTGCTTCCTTTTCATCATCTCCCCTCCTTAATCTTGCATTATTATGATCTGATTTCCGGGTTAAATTAAATATTGAACCCTAACATGAGGGAAATTATGATTTTTCATAATTTGCATGATTTGTGGGTTGTTTGATGTTGCCTTGACTATTAGAAGCCTAACATTGTTTTTTTTTAGTCTATCATGGTGCTATGGAATGGTTGAGTGGCTAAAAATGGTCTGATGCAAGTAGATCTCGTAAAAATAGTTATTTTCAAAATCGAACCTTTAATTGAGCAAGGCTCTTTTGGCTGAGCGAGAAGGATTATTCTAGCTGAGTGGGGTACTCTTGTCGAGCAATAATGAATTCCAAAGGGCTATTTTGGTTTAGCGGAAAACTCTCGCTAAGCAAGAATTTAACCCAAAAATTTTATTAGTTGAGCCAGAACATTCCTCCCTAAGTGAGAAACACGTCAAGAACATAAGACTTTGTACATGGTTGTTAGTCCAATTTAGGTGCGCTAAGCGATATAAGGTCTTCAGTGAGCAAGAGACCCCTAGAACAACACAATAGGTGTAACTCATTTCCATTGATATACAACGTAGTAGACGTGACTCATTTCCATTCATGTAATTTAGGTGGCGTTTGTTTAGATTATTTTTTGTTTTCATGTTCACTGAAAACAGAAAATAAGAGAGAAAATATGTTTGGTTAGGCATTTTCACTTTCAAATTTAGAAAACAAACTCAGTATTTTCGAAAATATTGAAAACAACAAATTGTCGTTGTCTATGTTTCCAAGTAAAATGAAAATGCCGTGGCACATGCACATGTAATTTTGAACACATTGTCTTATCATAGATATAACTTTTAGACAGTTTAGTTTGTTACAAGTTAGTTATTAGCTTGTTACAAGTTAATTATTCTTGTAACCAATTATATAACTCATTGGCTTCTCTTACTCTTATAAGCTAAAACTCATTTTCTATGCTAATCAGTTCTTCCTTCATTCTCTTTTCTCCTTAGCTTCTTTTGTTTGTTTTCTTCTCCTCCATAGAAGTCATGGATTCTATTGTGGTACCAGAGCTCTTTCATTGAAGAGCTCTACTGTGCAACTCATTATCTTTGCTTTCTTCTTCCTTTTTTCGTGATCTTCCGCTCCTTATCCTTCATTATGGCTAGCGATCAACCACAACAAGATTTGTCACTAAACATTCATAGCCCATATTACCTTCACCCAGGAGAGAATCCAGCAACAACATTGATTTCTTCGGTTCTCGATTCATCGAATTATATTTCATGGTTCTATTCATGGATATGCATCAAATCATCCTCTTCATGCAGCTTGAAAAAGATGTAACAATATGGTGGTTTCTTGGATTGTTCATTCTATATCTCCTTCAATCAGACAAAGTACTCTTTGGATGGATTATGCCTGCAACATATGGAAGGATCTGAAATCCAGATATTCACAAGGTAATTTGCTGAGAATCTCAGAATCGCAACAAGATATGTCTTCTATCAGACAAGGTGATAAAACAATAACTGATTATTTTACAAGACTGCGTATTATTTGGGATGAATTAGAAAGTTATAGGCTTGATCCAGCTTGTTCATGCAATCCAAAATGTACTTATGATGCTCTTGTTAGTGTTATGGAAAGAAAGAAAGAAGCAACATCGAGCCATGCAATTCCTTAGAGGATTGAATGATCAATTCGACAATGTTAGATCCAATGTGCTGATGATGGATCCTTTACCTGGCATAGCTAAAGTCTTTTCTTATATTGTTCAAAAAGAAAGATAGATTAATGATAATGATATGATAGGAAGCAATAGCCTGATCAATGCAGCAAGTGCAACCTCATCGAATTCAGTACTCTCATGTACTTATTGTGGCAAAGACAATCATATAGTTGAAAGATGCTTTAAGAAAAATGATTTCCCACAAAACTATGTTTCCAGAGGAGGAAAAAGTAATCAAAGTGGCTTTGGCAGAGGAAATTCCAGTGGGAAAGGTAGCAAACTTTGTACATGTTGTGGTTTTACTAACCATATTGTTGATGAATGCTACAAGAAATGTGGTTACTCTCCTAGATATAAGTTTCACAAGGCTCAAAGCTCGAGTATCAATAATATCAATGTGTTGAAAGAAGAGGGAGATATTTCTACTCCAGAACAGAATCAAGATACACAAAATGCTAAAATGAAGTTAACTCAGCAACAATTTAAAGCTTTAATGGCATTGCTACAACATCAGAGTTCATTTCACAACAATTCACATGTGAATAAGATTAGTACAAGCACTAGTTCCAACAAAGAACACAAAGGTAATCTTTTATCCATTACATGTAGTGTTAGCAAGACAGGTCCAAGTGAATGGATATTGGACTCAGGAGCTACTGATCATGTCACAACTTTTCCTCATTTATTTTCCTTTTGTAACAAAATCAATCCCATAAATTGTTAAGCTTCCTATTGGTCACACAGTCACTGCAACTCATGCAGGCACAGTGTGATTCTCTCAGTCTCTTTATTTGGAAGATGTTTTGTACATGTTGGATATAAGGGGAGCAACTTGAAGTTTGAAGCTTAGGACTTAGAAGAATGTTTTGAGCTTTTCACATGCCTTGAAGAATGTATGAAGAGGCCAATCTTTTGATCCTTGCATTGCATACATATAAATCATTAACATGCTTACATGTTTCTCATTAAAATATCAAAGCTATTCACGTTCTAAAAGAAATCAATAAGTCATGGTTAAAATGTTTTTTTTTGGAAAAATGTGTTTTCACTGCTTTAATCGATTAAGTCATCGAATTAATCGATTACACAACATCTCGGTGCCGGGTTACACCTGGTTCATATACAACTTGTCACAATACTGTCGAAAGGTGACAGTCAAGTTCATATACAAATTGTCGGGTTACGCTGGGTTCATATACAAACTTGTGTTACGTTGAAAGGTGACGCCGAGCTCATGTACCACTTGTCGGGTTTCAAGATTTAGTAACATTAAGTCAATCCGGGCTGGGTTCCAAAATCATCCGAGCTTCAGGGTTCCTGATTCGTGTAGACGCGTTGATATTAATAATGGTAATGGTAGGGATGCCGAGTTCCAAAACTCATCCGCGTTCTTGATTTGCTGGTATTGATGATGGTAGTAAAAGGGAGGCCAGACTCCAAGTATCTGCCGAGTTCTAACAAGCCTATCCATTTCCCAGATTCGTATTAAAAGGCCGGGGTCCTCGAGTTCGTATACCACTGGCCGAGTTCCACAATAATCAATTACTAGTTCTTGTAATCGATTACACAAAGCTTATAAGAAAAACATGGTTTCCTGCTTTAATCGATTACCATGATTTATAATCGATTACACAAGCTACTTCTGTAACAAAACTTCACTGCTTTAATCGATTACCAGTAGGTTTAATCAATTATTTTGATCGTTGTTCAATCCCAAAAATCAGGATGAACACTTTAATTGATTAAGTGGCAATTTAATCGATTACACAAGGCTTTTTAATCGATTATTAGGCGCGTTTAATCAATTATAGTTAGTTGCAAAAGTCTGTTATAAATAGGAGTGAGGCTTGGCTTGGTTTTAAACTGGAATACTTTGAATTTTCTGAATACACACAAGCCTTCACAAAGTTAGAAAGTGATTTTCTGTGTTAACTAAATTCTTGTCCCACTCTTTAATCTTCATGGGTATTGAATGATTTCTTGGGCAAGAGTTTTCAAAGAAGAATAGGAGAGCATGTTCTGAAATTCATTTTGTTCATTCAACTCTGATTGGTAAACCACATGTATTCATATTCATTGGATCATCAGGTTGTTTCTCTGCATTCTCTTTGGGTGTAAATTTGTTCTGCAATTTTTGTTATTTGGTGCTATTGTAAATTGTTCTTTGAAGCTTGTTCTAGAGTAGTGTTCTCTAGGGAAGAACAGAGTAGTGTTCTCTGGTTCTTGTTCACTAGAAGTCTAATAGGGTTTTAGATTTCTTTTCTTTATCTAGAGGTGATAAAGAGTGTTTGTAATAAAGCTTGTAAGAAATGAAATTTATAATAGTGGAACTCTAATCTAGTGTTGATTAGAAGAAACTGGATGCAGCTTCTCTTGAGAAGTGAACCAGTATAAATTCTTGTGTTGATTTGC
>QARZ01040789.1:184590-198833 GCA_013407115.1 Glycine latifolia | reverse complement strand
GAGGATTCGCCACAAAGGAAAGCTTCCTTGATAAGAATCAAGGAAGCTTTCCTTTGTGGCGAATCCTCCTCCGACTTATCGTTCCATTTGTGGATCATGGCGTCATTCTTAGTCATTCCTTAATCTTCTCCATTTTTCTATTTGAGGTTTAAAGCACCATTCATGGAGTCTTGAAGCTTGCAATTCCGGAAATGATCCAAACCAAGCATTCATGTCTTGGTAGTCATCAAAATCCTCTTCCATAACCCATTAAAAGGAAGAGTGTGAAAGTTATTAAGCCTCCAATAAGCACTAAAAACATAAAAATTATCCACTTTCTCCCCCGGCCACATCCTTCTATCCATCTCATCATACTAATTTTGGGGAAGAATAGCTCTAATTTGTTCAATAATATCTTAGGAAAAAAAATTAGGCATAAATCTAAAGTTCCAATGCCCATACTTAGTAGCTAAATGGCAGACCTTCAAATCTTGGAGCTGAGCCGAAATGGACCCCACAATATCCACCAACCAAAAAATAGCATCCATCCATTTATCAGACCACACATTAATCATATTGGCATTACCAATAGGCCACCATTCCTCTTTAGCCAAGCAAGGCCAAAGTTTGACTATCTCCTTCCAAAAAGGAGACTCAACACTCTTTGACTCAATAATGGACTCATGGTGAAAACCAACATATTTTCATCTTAAAACATCAGCCCACAAATTCAAAACTCCCAATCTCAAAGCCCATCCCATTTTCATCAAACAAGCTTTATTCATAAGAATTAAATTGGTCATTGTCATGCCTCCATTAGGCTTAGGCAAAGTCAAAGTTTTCCAACTGTCAACATGAATCTTCTTCTTATCAAGCAAGTCCTCCCAAATGAAAAACTTCTATCTTTTTTTGAATTTCATACAGAATACTCTTAGGCATTAAAATAGTCATCATTGGATAAATAGGGATTGTAACACCCTGAAATTTTGATAAATTGAAAATAGATGTTTGATGTGATTGTTGTGTTATTTTAATGTTTGATAAGTTTGGATTAGTTGAATAATTGTTGTGTAAATTATCCTTGTGCTATTGCTTGGTGTAGATGTCAAGTTATGTTAAGTTTGTTTGAGCTGTGTTGAATTGTGTGATTCTGAGTTTGACCTGAAAACCTATTTTAGTAAAATCACCATTCTATATTGGTTAACCGTTCGATTTCCTTCAAATTTTAAATATAGGTTCCTAATTCATATATGTAACTTTTGACCGTTGGGATTGTCAAAATCTCATATGGGAATAAGAGTGTGTTTTAAATGGGTTTTTCTATTTAATTCTTTATTAAATCTTTAAAAATGGGCATAAGAGTGTGTTTTCTATATTGTAGTCCTCTTCTTGAATTTAGAATTTTCCTAAAATACCATTCCCATGGTAATATGAGTTGTGGATGGATGAGGTGATATTGATGTCATTGATAATGTTGAAATGAGATGTTATTGTTGTGTTGGTGATGATTGAATGAAATAATGATGGTGTTTGATGTTGTATAAATGATATAATGATGATGTGGTTTATGATGTTTAAATGAGATGATGATGAAATAGATGTTTATGAGGATGATGTTCAAATTAGATGAATTTGATATATATGATGATGATATCAAGATGAGGTGATGTGTATGTACATTGATACCCATGGGGGTGCATGATTGGTCATCCTTGTGGGGAAGGATTTGTTCCTAGCCATGATCATCCATTGATGGTGCCCATGGTTGTCATTATGTGATGTGGATATACATGGATACCCATGGGGTGTATGACTAGTCATCCTCGCCGAGAAGGATTTGTTCCTGGCCATGGCCATACATTGATGGTGCCATGGTTATATGCTGTGTATATACACATGGGGTGCAGTGACCGATTGGTCATCCTTGCCAGGAAGGATTTGTTCCTAGCCACAGTCAGTGCATCGGTGAGCCCACATTGGTGTGTTATGTATGTACATGGGGGGTGTATGACTGGTCGTCCTTGCGGGGAAGGATTTATTCCTTGCGATGGTCATACATTGATGATGCCTATGTTTCATGGATGGAAATAGAATGAAGGCACGCACGTACCTGTGGGTTTCAGTGGGCTAAAACACAGGTACTAAGGGTTCATCAGGTTTGGAATTCCCTAGCGACGCTGGCTGATCACCAGGTGGGGGAATGACCAGTGCACGACAGGGTGGCCCTGATAGGCGGTGAATCATTTTTCCTGTGAGAGGCTATTTCTGGGATATGGTACCACATTGCATGTTGATAGATGAGTGAGGTGCATGCATCATTCTATGCATGATTGTAGTTGTGAAATGTGTTGGATGATTGATTTGTTGAGTGTGTATTGGAATCATGGATTTTTGTTAATGATTATGGTGGGTAATGTTGTTTCCTTCCCAATTGCTAATATCTGATGTTTGTTGGTTTTATATAATAAACTCACCCTTGTATTTGTTGTGCCGTGTGGTTGGTACCTATGATGATCACGAACTTCCGTTCATGTGAGCAAATGAGTAGCAGTAGGTGACCTTAGAGGCAGATCTTCTTTTTGGTTGGAGCCGCCAAGCCAACATGATGCCGTTGGATTTCTTTTTGGAGAAAGAGTTGTGTTTTATTAATCAACTCTTTCTTAGTTATTCTTTGTCTTTTCGTTTGATATGTAATTTCAGGCGTATATACGTGTAAAACTAAAGGAAGTTCTAACATGTGTATGACATGTACTGATTTATTATATATGTACATATGTGTTTAATTATGTAATTGTAATACATGTATGATAATTATATTATCCCAAAATAATTTACCATCATTTTCATAATCAAATTAATGAAGTTTTAATTAAAAGTTAAATTTTGTACGGTAAAAGTTAATGATATAGTAGCGACTAGGCAGGTCATTACAGGGATTGCTTGAATAACTGACTTTGCTAAAGACGTACTCCTCGCAAGGGAAAGTTTGGCAGCCTTCCACCCCGTAAGCTTATTATAAACTCTTTCTATAAGATAATTGAAATCTCCCTTTTTTAGGAGCCTTACCTTTGTATAGGAACCCTTAGGTAATTTACAAAAGCATAATCCTCTCTAAAGCCTGACTGACACATCAAAGAGGCTTCTCAACACCAACAATTTAAGAAAATAAAATTTTGGACTTATCAAAGTTTTTACTCTAACCAGACATATTGCAAAAAATTTCCATGACCTCAAGAACAACTTGCATCTACTTAGAAGTGGCCTGACCAAACAAGAGAAGGTCACCCGCAAACATCAAATGAGCACCAAAGGTCCTGTTCTACTAGCACACATAAGCATCCATATACTCCAAAATGAGATGAGAAAGCTTTTCCATGCATAGAAAAAAAAAACATAAAAGGACATTGGATCCCTTTGACAAAGACCCTTTTGAGGTTAAAAGAAATCTTATCTACCTCATTCCAAAGGACATTATTTTGAACTGAGGTTATACAATACATGATGACATTGACTAAGTCCTGCGGCAATCCAACTTCAATAATAACTTTATGAACAAAATTCCAATTCATGAGATCGTAGGCTTTGGAAAGGTTGATCTTGATGGCAAAGAAACTATTCTTGCCTTTCATGTCTTATAAAGTGTAGCATCTTTTGAGCCACGATGATATTATCATGAATCCTTCTTAAGGGGATAAATCTTGTTTGATAATGGGACACAAGCTTTTTCATGATTGGTTTAAGTCTATTAACCACCACTTTAGTCAACACTTTATACTAAGCATTGCAAAGAGAAATGGGCCTAAACTGATTCACAAACTCAGGGTTTCTCACCTTAGGGATTAAATAGATATCTATTTGGTTAATTCTCTCAATCTCAGCAAGGGTGCTCCATAACTTATGGATGGTTGCCAACAAACTCTGGTTGACTATTTCCAAAGACGACTGATAGAAACACACAGGGTAACAGGAGCTTTCCACGGAGCCATGTCAAAAAGAGTCCTTTTGATTTCATCATCATGTAGTAAGCTATAAAGATTAAGTTTTTCATTCATACTTAACTAAGGTAAAGAGTAGCAGGTTTGGTTGTCCACTCAATCAGTATCCTGAATAGTAAATAATAAGTCTTTATAAAATTTATTCACCAAGATTCTAATTTGGCCTTCATCATCAAACCAACCATCAGAAAAGTCTTGAATTATCGGTATGCACTTTTTCTTCCTTCTTTCGATGGATTTCGGATGGTAGAAACGTCTATTGCAATCTCCATCGTCCAACCATTTCATTCTAGGAACTAGGCTAATTCCTCTTGATAGAGAACATTATCATGCTCCTTCTCCATATGAGACTCCAACCAGAAAAGAAAAAGATAGCAGTCCCCTTTTCGATTCTTCTTTGACTTCCACCAATCCTTTCTAAGAGCTACTTTTTATGCGCCCTTAATGCTCCCAAACACCTCATACCTCAAATTCTCCAAACTTTTGTGAAGGTCAAAAGCATTCAAGATCAAATCGGAATGATGATACTAGTTATCTTCCAATAACTCCTTGAAGAAAGGGGGGTCAACCATGCTCATTCAAAATGAAAAATTCTATGGAATTTGACCTATAACACATTATTCAAAGAACCAAGAATAGGGTGATGGTAAGAAAAATGAACACAAGGGAGAAATCTTACATCAGCTGCAGGGTAAGAAAGATTCCATGGGCATTACACAACACCTGATCCAACCTTTCAAAGGTGCAGTGGTGACCATCAAATAAAGGGCCCTTCCAAGTAAGCCTTGAACCAATGAAGCCCAAGTCCATTAAGTTGAAAGAGTGAATCTTGTCCCTAAAAATTTTACATTTTATAGTTGAAGATTGAGTTCCACCTTTCTATTCTTCAGCCACACAATATCATTGAAGTCCCTACTAGGAGCCATAAGTCAAGATTCCTCATAGAGAAATTAGAAATAGCCCTCCAAACCTTATTCCTAATGCTCTCGATAGGACTAGCATAAATAGGGGGAAACCACCACCACCCTTTTTTTCTTATTAAATTTAACCCGCAAATGCATAAGTTGGAAATGAATAGTATGAACAACCACTTCTACCTTATGACTTTGCTAGGTTATAACGACTGTCGAATCGTTACAAAACAAATAAAACTAGGATAATTCTGCAGTACAGGAACAACCTAGGTCGACTCAGAGATATGGTTCACTTTGGTTCCTAACTCAATTCACTAATAAACAACAGGGAAATTTCATCAAACAGTTTGCATACAGTAAACAAAAATTCCAGAAACACACAAACATAAATGAAAAAAATGAAAACACGAAAAAATTGATGAAAGATGTTGTGAAACAAATTCAAGAATATCAATCCAATTCACCAAACCAAGCAATTTGAATTATCATAGTTCTTCAGATAATGATCATATTATGCAGGTTCATACAATGTCATTAGAAGCAGTTCAATCGAATTAACTCCTAAATCAATTGAAATCACAAATCAGATTGAAATATCATCCAAACAATTTGTGGTTACAATTTGAAGTTAGGAAATGAATCCATAAGATAATCTATCTTCAATCCTAAGCACATTCATAATCATGAAAATCAAAAATAGGATTGAAGAAGAAGATGAACATTCACACAGAAATTGAAATACCAAACTAGAACTCAAATACTCTTTGTTTGGACTAGATCCTTTATTGTTTAGCCTTCTATGATCATCATCAATGGAAGAGCCATGAAATTTGTTCAAGAAAATAGAAGAACAAGATTGAAAAGAAGAAGAAAAATGAAGAACAATTGAGAGAAAAATAGAGAAAAGAATTTGATCTAAAAACTTGCACAAGTAGTCTTAAAAATCTGTTTGTACAAAATGAAGTGACTAACTAGCTACACTAATATATAGTGACTGAAAAAAAGGAAAGGGATGGGCTCTGATTAGGCTCATCTAATCTATCTAATTAAGCTAATTACACAAATCAAAGCCCAATCTCCCAGCCCAAAGCTCAAGTGTAGAGGTTGTGACTTCTAAGCCTAAAATGACCCTTACTCCTGTAGAATTGGCCCATGCATATCGCTAAAAAAAAATTATCTCTTTTTCTTATCTTTCCAAGGACTACTCATATGCTCCATTTGGAATTTTGTAGAATCCTCTAGGTCCTGAACAAGGAAGATAGGTCAAGCAAGCACAAAATCCAAAAATAAGCAACGATTATCAATTAACCTGAATTATTTACCTAAGACCAAAACTGAGTTAAAGTAAAAAAAATAAGAGTCCAACAGAAGTCAAATAAGCTAAGAAGAATAGAAAAATACTAAACTAAAAAGGCTCAATCAAATTCCCCTACATTTTATCTTTTGCACTCTGGGCAAAACTAAAAGAAAGACTAAAAAAATCAAACTAAAAGAAAGGTATGAACAAGGCACACACATTTTTTTTAATGGATCCTAACAATGCACAAAAGTGAGAAAGATGGAAAATCGAATAATGATATCAAGGTAACAAGCAATCCATGAACACATGATCACAAAGTGTACAGTGAGAAAGTAGTCAAATGCAAATTAAAATTGTACCGAAGTGATAGAAATCTCTCAAAGAACACCACTCAACCTCACCAAATGTGTACGGGTTTGTGTTTACACTCAAACACCACATATAACTAGTACATCCAAATCTTGACAAGACTCTAATTCATTCAACTTGAACTACACATACATCAAAAGATCAAAAGGGCTTTTATTGGTTTGTAATGCATGGCTTAGGTAAGGGTGGATATGAGAAGGATATTTAGGCTAAAAACTAAGAGAAAAAAAAAGGCAATGAGGAGTAATCTAACAAGTAAAAAGAGGGGTAGAAACAAAGAAACAAGGTGGAAAACAACAAAATTAAAATAACAACTTACAAGGATGAAAATGAACCAGAACACACTTTTATTGCTATTTTTTTTTCTTTTCTTTGCTTGTACTTTTTTTTCTTTTTTTTCTTTTTTTTTCTCTTTGTTTTTTTTTTAAATCAAAACAAAATACAAATCCCCCACACTTTTATTTCCACTTCTTTTGGCTTGTAATGAGCTAAAAAAGAAAGAAAAAGTTAAACACTCAAAGAGGGTGACAATGGATATCAATGCAATGTAGGCTTTTATTTGGCTAGTGGCTGAAAGAAAAAGGCCTAAATCATCTCAATCAATACATGTGCAACAAGGAATGACAAAGAGGCAAAGCACAACCTAGAGTAATCTAGCACAAGGGTGAAATCACACATGAAAGAACATGAGTGGAAAATGTGATTCATCTACACAGGCCCAAAAACTCACAAGGCATAATCGTATCACAAATGATCCACCTTAAATTTTATTTTCCAAGCCTACTTATCACTTCAACAATTGCAACAATGGTTCACATCAAGCATGAAACCTCTCAATCCAACAAAAATTGGGACATTTCTCAGAATTTATACAAGTTAGAAATCCTATGACAAACATGAAAAAGTGTCTAAATTCAACAAAAACAGAAAACAACAATTGCAAAATCTTTTATTTTTTATTTTTTTGTATGTAAAAATAG
This sequence comes from Glycine latifolia, assembly GCA_013407115.1. Lineage (NCBI taxonomy): Eukaryota > Viridiplantae > Streptophyta > Magnoliopsida > Fabales > Fabaceae > Glycine > Glycine latifolia. The sequence continues at coordinate 191,296 of QARZ01040789.1, read as the reverse complement.
TAAAACAACAAAACAAAACAAATACAGTAAAACAAAAACAGAAACAGAAAAAACAACATAAACTAAACAAAACAGAAAACATATATAGACTCAAAAATTAAAATAGAATACGGAAATAGAAAATAACAACAAATAGATAAAACAGAAAATAGAGAAAACAACAAATAGATAAAACAAAAAACAAAAAAATTATTTTGTAAATCCTTCCTCCCACACTTGAAGTGCACATTGTCCTCAATGTGAGTATACAATGAATTGCAAACAAAGAGACAACATATAAAAGAAGGGAAAAGGAAACTCCTCAAATGTCATTCAAGGCACATCATCACATAAAATTAATTGGCAAGACCAAAGAGATGTCTGCCACAAGCTCCTCCTCCAGTTGAGGGCTCTCATGAAAAAGCTTGAGTTGGTGACCGTTCACTTTGAAGACTTTGTCGGTAACTTCACTTTTAATCTCAATTGTACCATAGGGAAAAATATTAGTAATAACAAAAGGATCACCCCATCTAGATTGAAGTTTATCGGAAATAAGCTTGAGGCGAGAGTTAAATAAGAGCACTTTTTTGCCAATATGAAACTTTTTCCTAAGAATCCTAGAGTCATGAAACCTCTTCACTTTCTCCTTGTAAATCTTGGAGTTCTCATAGGCTTCTATGTGAATCTTCTCAAGTTCTTACAATTGAAGCTTCTTTTCCATACACACTTCATCAAATGTCATGTTATAACTCTTCTCAAGTTCTTGCAATTGAAGCTTCTTTTCCTTACCAAAAACCACCCTATATAGAGACATCACCAAAGGTGTTCGGTAAACGGTCTTGTTAGCTCATAGAGCTGTTAGAGTCAGGGGGAGCTCAAAAGGATCAAGAAGCTGAGTCTCAAGTCTACAAAGTGTTTAGGCTTTTTTACATGCCAAATCAATTTGATTGGTAGTTGTAATTTGTGTATGAGATGAAACTTCCAATGATCCATTGCATGAAGCTCATTCATGGTTTTTGCATTCATGTTTTCATAAAAGCATAAGTCTTATGGAAAAACCTTTTCTGAAACAAATGGTTTACATGATTGCATAAAAGTCAAAGTATTCAAAGTTTAAGGTTTCAGAAAAACAATATTCTCTACTTAACCCATTACCAACTTGTGGTAATCTATTACTTAAGGTTTCAAGAACACTTTAATCGATTACAATAGAATGGTAATTGATTACACTTCATAAAGTCACAGAAAAGTCTTCCTGTGTTAATCGATTACGATTTGTGGTACTTGATTAATAGGCGCGTATTTGAAAACTAAGACTGCATGTTTTAATCAATTACTTTGTTCATAATATTTTTCTAGAAAGCTCAAGAACACTTTAATTGATTAAACTTGTTAACAATCGATTACATTAGTGGTTTTAATCGATTACTGATAGTTACAAAGATTTCTATAAATAACTGTTGGGTGTTTTGGAAAATAACAACGAAAATTACAAAGTTCATTCATAAGCTTTCTGTGGAAGAAAAGGTTTCTAGTACTTAACACTGTCAAAGTCCCAAAATCCTCAAGATTCAAAGATTTCAAAGGAGTGTTTCTTCTTGGACAAGCTTTCAAAAGAATTTTTGTAAAGAAGGTTCTGAAACAACTTCTTCCATCTTTCAATCCAAGTCTGGTAAATCATTTGCATACTTCATTTACTATATCAAAGGTGGTTTCTTTCTTTACACTCTGATGTGTATTCTTTTGAGATTCTTTTTGTATTAATAACATAGAATTTCTTAGAGCTTTACTAGGATAGGTGTTCCTAGGGGATAAGAGTAAAGGTGGGTGATTTCTATGTCTTGGATCATAGAGATTCTAAGTGTTAGAAGTCTTGTTCTTAATATAAGTTTGATTAAGAGTGATTGTGTAAAAATCTTGTAAGAATATTTTTGTTATTAGTGGAACTCTAACCATTGTGGTTGGAAGAATTGGATGTAACTTCTCAAGGTGAGAAGTGAACCAGTATAAACCATTATGTTGACTACTTCTTTTAATCTTTTCTTGCTATCTTAATCTGTGATTCTTTAGTGCTATCTTTCTTATTCAACAAGTGAAATTTTTGTGATTGCTTTCTTGAGCCGAGTGGTTTGATTGGTTGAAGCATTCTTGGTTCAATTGTGATACGATCTTGATTACTCTGATTCTTTAAAGATTTTTAAAAGACCAAGTTTAAACCAATTCACCCCCCTCTTGGTTATTGTGTGTGTTCATACTGTTTTCAAGAGCATCTTCAAGTAGCTTGCTCCATTGCTTCCTGTTGGGTTGCATTACCTTCTGCAACACTTGCTTGATCTCTATATTAAAAACCTTTGTTTGTTCGTTAGTTTAGAGATGATAAGTTTTAGCAACCATATACTTCTAGAGCAAGGATGTCAAAGGCCTATTACAGAAGTGGCTCCTTTGGTCACTAATAGCTCTAGGCACACCAAACCTGCAAAAAATGTTATATCTCAAAAAATTCACCACAACTTTAGAATCATTAGTTCTGGTGGCCTTAGCTTTAACCCATCTAGAAACATAACTAACAACAAGAAAAATATATGAAAAACCATGAGAAATAGGAAATGGACCCATAAAATCAATACCCCAAACATAAAAAATCTCACAGAAAATAATGGGTTGCTAGGGCATCTCATGCCTATGTGTAATGATCACTCCCGCTCTCTGACATTGCTCAAAAGTGGTGGAAAAATGATGAGCATCTCTAAACATGGTGGGCAAATAGAATCCATAGTCTAACACCCTTCTGGCAGTCCGCTAAGGACCAAAATGACCGCCGGTAGGTGTGCCACAACAAAACTGAAGAATAGACTGAATCTCATGATCTGGCACACACTTGAAAATCACTTGGTCACTACCAAACCTCCACAAATAAGGATCATCCCATGCATAATATTTAGCTTCACTCTTAAGTTTATCTATTTGAGACCTAGATGCATGAGGTGGGACAACAAATGCAATAATGAAATTCATAATGTCAGCAAACCAAGTGTAACATGTGCTGAATGTAAATGCATCAAATCCTCATCAGGGAAATTATCCCTAATAGGAAAGGATTCAATAGGTCCCTCAATCATGCTCAAATGATCAGCCACCAAGTTTTCTGGACCACTCTTGTCTTTAATCTCAATATCAAATTCCTAAAGAAGAAGCATCCAACTAATCAATCTAGGTTTAGCATCAGGCTTCTTTAACAGGTACTTCAAAACTGCATAGTCAGTAAAGACATGATATGCGAGGAAAACAAATAAGATCTGAATTTATCTAAATTAAAAACAATAGCTAAAAGCTCAAGCAATAGACTGTTGGATTTGATGACTTGGAGCTTCTAAGCATCATCTAAATAGGCATATTAAGGTGCTTAGGTAATGGCTTCAGCTCCAAGGAAGGTGGCAGAATGATGGACGACAAGGGAAGGTTAGTGGCTAATGTAAGGGAGATAGAAGAATTAGAACCTGCGTCTGCAACACAATAAGAGTGAATTACAGGGGAAATATCTGTGCAAATACTACACATAGCAGTAGAATCATTAGAATCACCACAAGCACAGCTAAAAGAACCAAGATCAAAATCAAAAAGTCATAAAAATTAGAAAAATTAGAAATTAAATTTGTACAAATATCTGCAATATCTATTGCAACATCAATGATATCTACAAGGAAGACATAATGCTCCTCTGCAGGATGTCTCATGGCCTTAAAAATGTTAAAATGCACAGCATCATCACCAAACTCCATGGAAATAGTTCCTGCGTGCACATCAATATTTTGGTCCTAATTGTCATCGAGAATGGTCTCTCTAGGATCAATGTGGAAACATGGCTGAAAGACTCATTCTCCATATCCAAAATGTAAAAATCTACAGGAAAGATCAAATCATTAACTCGCACCAGCACATATTCAATAATTCCAAGTGGAAGCACAACACAGGTTAAGTGAATGACAGCACTAGTGGGTTTCAAATCTCCAAGATGTAGTGATCTGTAAATTGATGTGGACATGGCATTAATTGATGCTCCAAGGTCAAGCATGACATCTATAAAAGTACAATCTCCCATGGAGCAAGGGGAAGTTAAAGTGTCAGGATCTTTGGACTTTTGTGGCAAGGTGGATGGTGGAATGGCAGCAACAACTTTGTTCTTTATAAGTGTAGAAACATTTATGTCCATCTTCACTTGCTCATTTCCCTTCAACTTCCTCTTATGGGTGCACAAATCCTTCAAGAACTTTGGATATTTTGGAATTTTTTTTATGGCATCCAAGAGGGGAATGTTGACTTCCACCCTCCTGAAAGTCTCAAGAAGATCTGAATCAAGCTCCACTTTCTTTGCAAGAATGAATCTAGAAGGAAAAGGTAGAAGAATTTGTTTTGGTGCATAATTTGTTTTGGACTTATCATCAATTTTGGCACCAACATATGTTGAATTTAGAAGCTTCTTGCCACTTTTAAGGTAATAACACTCACATTCTTTGGATTAATAATTTGTTGTGCTGGAATGTTGTCTGAACCTTGCAGCCACATTTGATTGACAGTTGTAGCTAAATGTCCAATCTGAGTTTGCAGGTCTTGGATAGTGGTACTCACATTTTGTTGAAACTGAATGTTGTTGGTCGGCATTTGCTTCATCATGTCCTCTAAGGAAGGTACAGAACTTCTCTACACAAGTTGTGAAGGTGTAGGTTCAGACTGTTGGAATTGTTGTTGTTTTTTGAATGGGGAAGCTTGGTATTTGCTAGTGGAGGGTTGATATTATTGTTGTTTGAATGGTTGTTGTTGTTGTGTCTGCTGCTGTTGTTGTAGACTAGGACCATACCTCAAGTTCAATTGATCTCTCCAACCAGGATTATAAGTGTTGGGGTAAGGATTATATTTTTGTTGTTGAGGTTTGAATGGTTGTCCAAGTTACATGGCAAAAACTTTAGCAATCTGTTCTATTTCTTGGAGAGTGGGACATGTATCTGTTGGATGATTAGGTGCACAAAAAATACCACATAGTCTTGTTTGATTGATTTCCATCACATTCTGCTTTTGACCAATGGCAAGTTCTCTCACAAGGGATGTTAATTTTGTCAGTTTATTCTCCAACCTCTAGTTATCAACAACCATAGAAACAGAAACTTCATTTGCAGCAGCCTTGGATGGTGCAGCAACTCTGGTACCAAATTTTTAATAATTAGATGTCATGTTAGAAATCAATTGTCTTGCAGGAAGAGGATTCTTGTCCATTAAAGTGCCTCCACTGGCTGCATCAATATACTCATGTTCATTAACATCAACCCTTCATAAAAATATTAAATCAATAATAGCTTGCTGATTTGATGGTGAGGAGGGTAGTACACAACTTGTTGAATCTCTCCCAGTACTCATATATTGTCTCCCTAGGTTGTTGCCTTATACCACATATTTCCTTTTGGTTAGATATTGTTCTGGATGTAGGGAAGAATTTCTCTAAAAATCTTCTTTGCATATTTGTCCAAATGTTGATAGGATCTGGTTGAAGGTGCAACCAATCCTTAGCCACACCATCCAGAGAAAATGGAAATGCTTTCATCTTTACATAGTCTTCATGAATGTCATGTAGTCGCATGGTGGAACACAGTACATGAAACTCTTTAAGATGCTTGTATGGATCTTTGCGTGTTTGTACACGTTTGTTGATGCATGTGGCTTGAGGACTATGCATGTGATGTAGTGGCAACAGTCAAGAGGATTGGATAGAGATTAAGGAATTGATGGTTCTAATTCTTCTATAAGAAGGTGAGGTTACATCAAGAAAGTGGATGATGGAAAGAGATACACTTGGGTATAGTGGACAGAGACGTTCAAAGAACCTAGGGAAATTAACAAGTAGTGACTACCTGACATTTGGTGTACTTATTTGGCATGGGTAACTCATAGGCCTTACTTTGCTACTCCTGACGGGGTTCTAAGACTATGCTTTTTGAGTTGGGAGCATAGGGATAAGTGTACGTGGTATCCATATGTGGCGATCACTCTGACTGTCATGCACATGATTTTGTAAGACCATCAAAACCTGGGGGGATTGGTGGCAAAGGTTGGGCCCTAATAGGTGATAAGTGTGTTAGTAATGCACTTATGATCTCGAGAGTGATGTTTTCTTAGAGAAATCAAACATGGTGGTTAAGTAGGTTGCATGTTGTCTTTGTTGGATTACTGTTTGTTATGGCGTTTGAGGAGCGGAGGACTCACCCCTACAATCCACAACTTTCATGTACAAACAATGTCGAGTACCCCAACGATTTTATGGGCTTAGTGTATCTCATAGAGAGAGTAAGTATTGTTATAACCCTGAGTCCTAGCGCGGATGGCGTGAGGGTCCACGCGATTAGCGCCAGAGGTCCTGCTGAGAAAACCCTGTGTGGGATGTGGCGCAGTTGGCGCCAGTTTTGGCGCGGTTAGCGCCAGGCTTTCTGGAACATGGCGCGAGGGGCGCCAATGTGGCGCGAGTGGCGCGGGAAGTGGCCTGGAATACCCTTTTCCCCTGGTTTTCCACGCTACCAGCGCCAGGGTTGGCGCTGGCAGTGCCAGCTAGGTTTGGAGGTTGGCGCGTATCGCGCGGGTCGTGGCGCGGATCGCGCCACAAGCTCTGTAGGTTCACGCTGATAGCGTGGAGCTGGCGCTGATAGCGCCAGAGCTTCTGCAGCTGACGCGGACGGCGCGGTGT
>QARZ01040789.1:169341-184490 GCA_013407115.1 Glycine latifolia | reverse complement strand
TCTCTGAGAAAAGCTACAGAGAGCTCGAGATTGGGCGAGGAACGGCGGTGGTTCAGTGCACCAAGGCTAGGGAGAGTAGCCCAGAGGCTTCCTCGGCAGTTCTGAGGTAAGAAACTCGAGTTTCTCCGGTTAATTTCTGATTTAAGGATTTGGATGAATAGTGACCCACTTTTGATAGAGCTAGAATTAGCTTTGGGTCCAGTTGGGAGATGTGTTCAGGTGGATGTGTGGAGGAATGATTAGCTTTCAGTTTGTGATTTGGTGACTGTTGGTTTTGGCTCTAGGTTATGCATGGGTGACTTGGACTGAGTCACTTGATTTGAGACATGCAAGGGCCAGGATGAGGGGCTTGATGTGCCTGAGAGGCCTTGAGAACGGTATCTTGTGGTTCAGACCGTTCAAGCCCTGAGAAACCCTGAGGTTTTGACTGAGAGAGCTGAAATGCTCTAGGTGAATGGCTTAGTTTGAGTCTGGAATGACTCTGAGGCCATGGATGAACCTGAGATAGACCACTGAGGGTCTATGGAAGGCTTGTGTGGATAAGCCTGATGAACCTTAAGTTAGATATCTCGGGTTGAGGGAAAGAACTGTGGTTTCTTCCCAGAGGCAGTGGATGACTGCTGGATGAGCTTATGCATGAATATATGTTTGTATGGTCTGTGATATGTGCTTGTATGCCTGGTTAGGGCTTGACACGGAGATGTCAGAGAAGCAGACCATCAATTGAGGCTAAAGCTGTGAGGCACGGCATGCCAGGTAAGCTCACTGTTCTGGGGTTTTTCCCTTAATTGTGGTTTGCCACCCAAGTGGGTGATATATATATATATATATATATATATATATATATATCTGATTATGATGAGCATGATAGGCTTGGTGAACGGTACTTGGAGTGAAACTCAGTCCGTTCTAGATTTTGGATTTATGATATGAACCCTAGGATAGACACTGAGATAGTGTGAGAATGGAAAATGCACCTGAGGTTGCAGGTGATGGAACCTAGAGGATACTGCGATAGTATCGGGCTAGTTGAGGTTCCCTAGCCAGAGGAAGAGTTAGAGGACTCCCTGGAATAGCTGAGATTCCTTGGGAGGTGCCACTGCTCTCCGAGTAAAGTCCTAAGGGTGGATGGCCCGTCTGGATGTTCCTCCTTAGGCATGTGGTTGGAAAGTCCTGGTGGACGGTGCTCCCGTTGTGGATGACTCCCCAGGCAGTTGAGATGGAAGTCCTGATGGATGGTGCTCCCTGTGTGGATTGACTCCTCAGGCATTGGTTTGGAAGTCCTGGAGGTGATTGCCCTATATGGATGTTCTTGCCCAGGCATGTGCTATGTAAGTCCTGGAGAGGCCAGGCAGTGGACAGATATGTTGTATCTCTAAGAGAGGGCTTCCCGAGGGGATGAGAGCCTAAGGCCTCTTAGATGAGCCATATCTGGTTTCTGGAAGTCCTGAGTTGAGGGATTCGTCAGGCATTGTACTTATGTGAAGTCCTGAGTAGATGACTCAGGCAATGCTTGTTCAGTTATGCGGCGGTGCCTCTTTGTTATAGGAAATGTCCTAGGATGGACACGATATTATGCGATGTACCTCTGTGAGACGAGTCTGCGATGGCTAGAGAGCCAGATGGCTAGAGAGCCAGTATGAGGTGGAATGCCTCCGATGCTGATAGCATCCAGCTAGTACCCAGAGAGCTGGGGAAGGTGTGATAGCCAGGACGGTGTCCTGGGCTTTATTATATTTCTTTCTGTGTTTTGTGCTTGGGGTGAACCAGGGTAATGGAGAATCTCCTAGAACCCTGAGCTTGCTGAGATGTTTATCTCATCCCTGTTGTGGGTTGTGGTTTTCAGGTACTTCTTGAGTAGAGGAGTTACCACAGGGCAGGAGGCTCTCTTTGAGTGTGCTGGAGTGGTCATAGGCTGCAGATGAAGACTAAAAGAGCCTTTGTTTACTCTCTGTCTAGTTCTCTGTATAAAGACCTGGTGTGAGTGTACACCAGTTACAATGTATATATGTGGATGTATAAGATGAGGTTTTACTCCTGATTATCTCTGTATGTTATGTCTGTTTTGTATCTCTGACTATGTTGTGTTTGGTTGACCTGGATCAGCAGGGGCTTGTGTTTTATGTGTTTTGTTATTCTATGCATAATGTAATCAAGTAGAACGATTCTTTTGCTTCCGCACTGCGTATGTTTAACGCTGATAACGCGCTTATGATATTATTAATGATAACACGTCCGGGGTGTTACAAGTATCGCCCTGTATCGTAACACAGATTACACGTTACACTTGCCATACTCGAGTCAACGTAGTGTGAGTTGATAGACTAGACGTAATGCCCTTTACCATTGATTGTTTACTGACCTACTATATCCCATGGAAATTCACATCTCATGCAAAGCTCTTATACTATGAAGATACTCATTTGTATCTTGGACTAGAATAGCCGCATCCCGCTTTGGAATTCTTGTTGACTCTAGAGGATGGGCATAGCCATTTTTTTTATAGGACCTTCACAGGAACAAGAAGATTTAATTTGAAATATCGACAGATTCTTAGGGAGTATAAACCAAAAAAGTATTAAAAATAAAATCCAAAAATCATTGTTCGAATTTCATCTTTAATGAGCAGGACAACGTTCGTCGATACAACATGCAGCGAGTACACCTAATGGAGGTTATAGAGGATTGAGTTGACCATTCACACATGTCGTTCGAGGAGATTGAGGAGTATCGAAAACTACTGATGAAGTAGGAACCAACATCTGAGGAGGAGAGTGATGATTCTCCTATGGACATGTCTTAGTTAGATTAGTACTTCAAGTGTGATGAGTGGTTTACTCTAGTTCTAGTTTTGACCTTGATGTATTTTGAGAGATATTTTCTACACAGACAATATTTTGTTGTAGCAGGGATGTAAAATGTATTTTGTTTATTATCACATTATTATGGTTGCATCCGTATATCTCTCGTTGACACTACAGGTTTTATTTTATTTATGTATAGAAACTTAATTACTATATATCTGTATTTATTTTAATTTGATGCAACTATTTAGCATTTTTCGACTAATGCATTTTTCCTTAAAAAATAGTACAAGATGTTTTTATTATTTATATGTAACAATATTTTTTAAAAAAAGTGAAGTGTATTTCTAAAATAAATTAAATTAAATCATTTTCAAGCAATATTTTGAGTTTAAAACTCTAGGTGTTACAAAGGTGTGTTTTTTCGATGCCTTGAACTTTACTTTGAGAGCCATCCATGAGAGTAACAAAAGGCAAGGTGTCCAAAAAAGTCAAGGAAAAAAAGGAGATTGGTTACTAGGCATATAATCAAAGGCATTGCAATAAAGAATCCAAGGTCCAAGAAAGGAGGATTGAGAAACAAAGGCCATTGGATGCTCAAAGCTAGAGAAGCTCATTATATTCAACAGTGGAGAAGTAATATCTGAAGCAGAGGTGGTCACTTGGGCCATATTAACTGACCAGGACAGCTCTCTAGCTTTGAAGTGACAGACTGCTTTAACATGACCCCAATTCTTGTAGTAGTGACAGTGAATACCACGTCCTCTACCATGTCCACCACCACCATGTCCTCCATGATGAGAAGAGTGGACAAGGGTAGCAGAATCCCCGATAGAAGTGGAAAAGGGTCCAAAGATATGTGGGATGGAGAGACGCAACAACTTCTTCTGAACTAAGTGATAGGTAGGAACCGTGGGACTCAATAAAATCTAGCGGACTTCCTCAAGGTCTGATGTGAGTCCAACAAGAGCAACCACCATGAAGAACTATCCGCATTAATTGTAAAAGGTCTTTGCATCAATAGTAAAAGTTATAAGAGTGTAATGTTCCTCAATTAAATGATCCAACTTACCAAGATATGTTCGCATGTGTAACACCTTGTATGCATCCAGTTGTTAACATTCAATTATGGTCATTAAATGCAGCAATTAATTAACAATAATTAATTAGGAAGCAACTACAAGTAGGATGTCATAATACGTCCACAAATATCATTTGTACATTATGTACGGTAATCGTTCATGAAATTGCAACAATATGCGTCGGGTACGTTCTCCCCATTAGGCCGGGTTACAAAACGCATATATATATGTACATAACAAAACAGGGAACCAATGCGCTCGTAAAAGAAAACTAAGGTTCACACGAAACTCGTCCCGGCTCGGCCTCATGTCCGGAATCCCTCAGACCGCCCCACTACCCAGGCCTCCTGCCTCAAGGTCCGTCATCCTCTCTCCGCTCATTACATGCAAAGACATATAATTCTCGACCGGGGTGAGATATAAATCTTAGTAAACTCCGGGTCCTTGGAGGCTTCTCCTCTCCCGGGTTCACTTTTCACGATACATGGCATCAAAATAGGCATTACCCAAACCAGTCATCCCGCCTGTCATAAATAAATCACATGTATATAACAACACAGATATAGCGAGAGAAGATCATCCACTTAAGGGCACATTCTCTGTATATCGATGCCTGGGGAAGATCATCCACTTAAGGGAACATTCTCTCAGGACTTCCGCAGACACTGCCTAAGGAAGATCATCCACTGAAGGGCACATTCTCTCAGGAGTTTGCTCGGACGTATATGGCTCTTCCAAGAGAGGATCATCCTTATAAGGGAACACTTTCTTAAGGTTTTCATATATACTAATTGACCACTTAGAGTTGTTCCACATGACTTTGGCTCCAAGGAAAGTCCATATTTAGTCCATTCTACTGGCCAAAGAATCTCATCAATCATCCAACATACCGACACAGTGTGCATCATATACATGTTCTAAAGTAAAAAACAGTAACACACAATTTTAACACCAGATGCATCATGACATACAACAACCATCACTCCCCCGGAGTATGGTGGAACATAGTCAAGGGAAAAAGTCCCAAGAACAAGAGCTTACCTACTCTAAGTGTTATGCTGGTCTTCCCGGCCTTGTGGTTACAACCACCTATTTCCTCTCTATCACACTCTGCAAAACATGCAAGAAACATAATGATTATCAACCACTGCATGCAAGCCGTCCATGACGGTCATCAACTATGGCGTGAAAAGAAATGCTATTCTTTTCCAGGAAGGACCCAACCTTAGTTCCAGCTCAGGGTCATAAATCCTCTCAACACAAAAGCTCAACCAATCAGTAAAACGTGAGTGTCTTACCTTTTTAAACTTCCAGGAAGGCTGTAGGACAGCCTCTCCAAGCTCAAAGTTCCTTAAAGGCCTTCTTTCCCTTAGAGTCTAAACTTTGCGAAAGTTCTCGGAGAAGACGATCTCTCCGTCCGATGGTCTTCAGAAGGAGCTAAGGTTGGAACCTAGCTATGGGGTGGTTCCCTTCAACTTCTCTGTTACATGCACAAGGTTTTTGGTTACGGGTGGTTGCTATGAATTTCTCTCACTTGGAAATGGAGAACACGGGGAGAGGAAGAAGACGATAATGTTTTTGTCGAAATGGGAGAAGTGGTCTATTTAAATGACCCTGGCGCGTGACATACGCGCCAATAGTGCCAAATGTCAAAATCTAGCTAAGTCATCGCACCCACTCACTGCCGGGTTCAGATAACCCACCACAAGCCTACCCTGTACATCCCGACATTCATAATCCGGACAACCTCGTGTAGGCTCATGGCACCCGTATGATCGAAGCCTTACCTATTGTACCAGGCAAGTGCTGTCTGTTTTAATCGGTTACCTATGCTTATGTAATCGGTTACATAGTGCTAGGTCCGTCCTTGCCCGACCTTATCCGACCTCTTCGGGTTCCTACCTTGGCACTTCACAAGTCCAAGGTTTCGCCCTCTACCGACCTCATCCGACTTCGTTCGGGTTCCTACCTTGACACTTCACAAGTCCAAGGTTCCACCCTCTACCAACCTCATCTGACCTCGTTCGGGTTCCTACCTTGGCACTTCAAAAGTCCAAGGTTCCACCCTCTACCGACCTCATTCGAGTTCCTACCTTGGCACTTCACAAGTTCAAGGTTCCACCCTCTACCAACCTTATCCAACCTCATCCGACCTCGTTCGGGTTTCTGCCTTGGCACTTCACAAGTCCAAGGTTCCACCCTCTTCCGACCTTACCCGACCTCGTTCGAGTTCCTACCTTGGCACTTCACAAGTCCAAGGTTCCGCCCTCTATCGACCTTATCCGACCTCATCCGACTTCGTTCGGGTTCCTACCTTGGAACTTCACAAGTCCAAGGTTCCACCCTCTACCGACCTTATCTGACCTCATCTGACTTTGTTCAGGTTCCTACCTTAGCACTTCACAAGTCCAAGGTTCCACCCTCTACCAACCTTATCCAACCTCATCCCACTTCATTCAAGTTCTTGCTTCCACCCTCTTCCAACCTTATCTGACCTCATCCGACCTCATCCGACCTATCCACCCGGTCACACTAATCTAGGTTCCTTGTTAACACTCACTTTAAGAAACGCGAACTCAGATCTGTGGCAGGGTCGTTATTATCTCAACTACCTCCTAATAATATTATTATATTAAAATGCCAACGTGGATACCTAAAACCTTACAGCATGTCCATGTTCTTCAACATATTGTTCATTAGGCTGGTGAGTACACTGTAGAAGCGATGGATATTATTAGATTCTTGGCCTTGATCCACACATCTTAACAGGTTGTAAAGGTTTGGTACTGTGCTTCGAGGTTAGGGGCAAGAGAGAACTAGAGGACGCTGCATAACGAGGTGTCAATTTTCTTCCAACGAGCTTTGTTGTCATTTGGAACATTCGTCACTTTTTGTTGTTAGTTGGAACATCCATCACTTTTTGTTGTCAAGTGGTAGATATGACCTTGGCCTTGGAACCACAACTGAATGGTAGCGACACAAGTGTTGTAGTTGGTTGTCTTGGTGAGTTTTACGCACGGGATCAGTTGAATATTGGTAAATGTCACAACGAAACTCGATGCAAATTCAATAGCCATGAGAACAATGTCAAACAGCAAATGAAACAATCAAATAGTAGCCAAACAATACCCAAACTAGATTGTCGGAGGTGGAGAAGAATGGTGGAAGGGTCGTTGGAGGAAGACGCTTTGGAAAAACCCATCACATGCCAAAACAAGTGGTGGCACATGAGCTTCACGCATCGGAGTATGAGGGCGAATTATAGCGCATGTGATGTCAGATGGTGGCACAGTTGACGACATTGGATTCTTTGAAGGGGTTGCTTTTGATTGATAGGTCACTCTGGCGAAATGATAGGGCGGTGGCGGTGCAACAAAGATCACATCAGTCGTGGTTACTGTTCACACAACAAAAAGGGAGTTATAGCTAAAGGAAAGAAAAAAAAAAAAGAGAAAGGGATCGGAATCTAGATGTCTAGTGATACCATATAGAAAGGTTATACTATAATTGTGTATTGTATCACATGTATACTCTTATTTATAATTTTATAACAATACAATTTAGGGAAACATAATTAAATATATTAATGACAATAATCCCTAATTATCAACTAATAATAATTCCCTAATTATAGTGATCAAATCATATCTTCAACATATTCCAATTTTTTGTTATTTAAATAGCTAATTTACCCTAGTATCATGTTCTGTTGTACTAGCTTGGATGCATAGGATTGAACGTTATTTGTTGTCTAGTATTAGAAATTCTTCTTAATGTAATTTTTTGCAAAGTTATGAAGTACTGCACATGAATATCTATATTGGCTTCAACCAATAGAAAAAAAATTCTGACAACCAACAAAAAAGAGTTTGAAAATCCCAAGATTTTGAATGGAATAGTTTGATATTGTGATATTTATATATCCTGTTAAAAAGTCTCATGAAATTTATCCTAAAAGAATCTATCAACTTTTTTTATATATTTGAATACCAAAAGACTTTTTCAAGTTATAAAAAATTTTAATTAAATATTATCAAATTTTATTGTATTGCTTAAAAAATATGATATCATAATTAAATACTACAAGACTTATTTTTATCATTTAAAAGTCTTGATTGAATACCACAAATTTATATATATATATATATATATATATATATATATAATCTTTTAAAATCCTTTCTAATGTTTAATGCAATACATTTTCCCTTTATTGAAAGAGAGAGAATGTAATAGGAAACAATTAGAAAAGAGGAGAGTATTAATAATAACTAGTTTTGAAAAAAGTCATAAATTCAAGACAAATTTATTGTTATCAACTACATTAACCACTTTTCTTAAATTTTTTTATTTCTTTTCTTAATCTTGATGAATTAAGTAACTAAATCTTATAAAAATAAATAAATAAAACTAATATAAATGTAGCCTCCAACTCAATTGATCTTAGGGATATCAAGACTTTCAAAAATCCCAAATCTATTTAGAGGGAAACATAGGCTCAAACATTTTACACTTTCACCATCACGTTTATCTGAAACCCAATAACATGATGAGACCCTCTTTTCCTAAACTATGATATTTATAGATATAGCTATAAATTTCTTCTGACAGTAACATCCACAAAAACATTATAAACACCAAAGAAAAAACAAACTAAAAATCACCGTTATGCTAGTGATAATCATAGAGACATCCACAGAAATTAAGAATCAATGTGTGCCCTTTCAGCCAAGGTCCATCATGCATATCCAGCCATTCCAACTGTGGAGCTCACCCGATTAGCCTTATGAGAAACTGGTGTGGTCGTTGCCTTTGTGAAGTACATGTAATAGTATATGTTAAGAATCATGGTTACAATAACGAAAACTGCTCCAGCAACGAAGACACCTTTCCGCAAGGCTTCACATGAGAAGTTCTGAGCATAAATCATTCCACGGTATTTGGTGTGGTAGGCATTCTTGGTTGCACCTGCTATCAAGCATGCTTCTGCTACCAGAAAAGTGACCCTGGGAATGCATAGAAAAATGAACAAATCATGTGGTGTTTATTTAATGAGTAGTAGTATTTTGTAAGTTGTTAGGACTAGGGACCAGGAAGCTTAACATGAAAAAGACAAAAACAACATACTGTAGAGTAAAATAATATTTTTAAGCTGGTTACCTTTGACCAAATGTATAGGCAAAAGGGTGAGGGGTTATGTAGCTTATAAATCTAACAATGAAACCATCAGAGATGAGAAAAATAATGAAATCTCCAATGATTATTTTCACTAGAGTAACAAAAGCAGACATTTGAAGCATATATCATTCCTACTCCTACCACAATATTTACCTTCTTCAATATCAGTTGCTAAGATTAAATAGAAATTCTGGTGTAAGAATTTAGAATTGTTACCAAGAAGAAAGAAAGTATATAATGGACCATGCTCGATTTCCCCCAGGTGTTAAGGGCCTCCCAAAGCACATGCACTTTGTCACTCCCATTAGCAGTGATTCACCTGAAAGAAGAAACAGGAAAGCACCCACTCCATAACCAGTTGCAACATCTGAACTGTAGCTACAAAATGTTTCATTTGTTCCTTCAATTTTGTGCATGGTTCCCTGTCAAGCAAGAGGAAAGAAAATGGGGCCAAGTCAATGCAAATTAACAAGAATATTAAAAACAAAATGAATATAGTACACCGCATTTAAAACATCACTAACTGCAAAAGTCTTAGCTGAAGGGTATCAGAGGTATATGCAGCAACATACTATGTCTAGACTTCCCATTATGCAAATGTGGCACAGTGCTTTATAGAGTGATAAATTAACCATGACTCTGAATTTCAGTGCTGGATATGCTCTTTAAAGGAGGTCAAAAGAGGTCTTTTATCGTTTTAACATATTATTTTCCGTTTGACATTTACAGTTATTCAGAACCCACACCAATTTACAACAAACCAGGTAAAGGGTAGAAAGTGGTGATCTACGGAGAATGGAGCCACCAAAAAGATGAAAGAAACTCCCTTACAGAATGTCTTCTGTGAACACTTCACTTTTTTGGCATTTAACACAACAAGCTCTAAAGTCACATTCAATCACCCCATCCCCCATCAATGTTAGTTATGACAACCAAAATAAAAATGTAACATAATGGTTACAAAACATACATAGAGAGAAAAAGGGAGAAACAACATCAGATGTAAATGTTGTATCATTTACCAAAAGTGAGGAAGATACATACAAGCTCTTGGGAAGTCAACTAAAAATGTAGAAGTATCATAAGTCAGGTTCTTGTGTTATAAGGGACATGCAGTTGATCCTGTGCTACATCAATATGATCTTTCTATGTGACTACAGCGCTTGAAGGTGTTCTTTTATAACCAGTTATTAACAATAGATCTGCAAGTGCTTTTAACAGACATAGATTGGCCTTCCTGTACACATGGAAGGAGGAGTGGAAAAAAAAAAGGCTAACAAAGCATGAAGGGCAACAAGAACTGGGGCAAGTATAAAACTGAGTTTGGATAAGATGCACTGATTTGCCGAAATTAAACAAACAGATCACTTGCATCAAATACCAGGAAGAATTAGCTAGATTGGCAAACCAAACTCGTGGATGACTAAAAAGATAAGACTACCGGTGAAAATAACATGTTCAAGTGCAAGTCATTGAGAAGAGGCTACCAAGCTTGAAAGGATGCACCATGAGAAATAATTGAATCAATTAGATAATTCAACTCTCAAACTCAAGCTTAAGCTCACAATCACACAAATGAAACTTGCCCATATCATAAACTCTTGGGAACAGACAACAATGACAAGAAAAACTCTGTTTAAACTATAAATTATATCACTCCCGGCACATTTGTGCTGACATTGCACCACCTGCCAAGACGCAAGGCATATGCACATAAACCCTTTACATGGTGTTGTGGGTGTAGTTGGGAAAAGATAAAGTTTATCAGCAATATATTTGAATAAATGAAATATAAACATTTGGACCAGCTGTAGAATTCCAAATTACCACGGTATTGATACACAGCTATAAGTAGGCTTAAGTCTTGCATTGTGACATGGTGAATTAAGCAACTAAAACTTCTGTTCGTATTCTTGTTAAACTCTGCACAGTTGTACCGAATCATAATGACAGTAAAGTATGTCCAGTGGCTGTTGGTACAAGAAGCTAATTCCTCTGAAGAGTTTGAGTATGATTAGTTTTTGAGGAAAAAATATCCTCCATTAGACATACACGTAAATCTAGTTCTGTTTTCTGTGTAGCGTTTATGGATGTTTTATTTCAGTACCACAAAAAACAACCATTATTTCCACCCTTTCGTGAAAACAAAAAGAGGAATAGAATTTAAAAAACATGGGAGCAAAGAAGTATAGGATGTAGAAAACAACTTTCTTCTCTTCATTTGAATTTTAATTTTAATGTCTGATAGAAGAACTGGACCAGACAGAGGAAGGAAGGTGATAAGAACTGGATCAGGCACGAAAAGGAAAACTGAATCTTATTGAATCTTGGAGACTAGCTCCTGCTGTTACAACTGTGATCTTTCGAGGGAATCACAACCTCCATACACTTCTCAGGTACCCTTTCCTCACTGCCTCTCATCTATTTATAACTTCCCTCCCATTAGTTAGTTATAACTAACTCAGCCTTAGTTATACTAACTGCTATATTACTATCTAAACCCCCTATAATAGGTTTGACCCCACCTCCCACTCTTATCAATACCCTCCCCTTCAAGTTGGACCTTGTCCCCAAGGTCCAAATCAGTAAAAACGTTCTTCAATTTCTCAGCTAGCTCCCAACTATTCTCATGCTGAGGCAATCCCTTCCATTTGATCAAAACTTCTTGTTTTCCCAGCTTCATTTATCCTTTGCTGCAGAACCCTTTCTGGTTGCATTTGAAGTTCCCACTGCTCATCCAACATTGCTGGTAGTGGTTGAGGTGAACAAGTAGCCTTAACTGACTTCTAAAGCAATGAAATATGGAAAACAGGATGAATTTTACTGCCTGCAGGAAGTTTCAACCTGTAAGCCACCTCTCCAATTCTCTGAATGACTTGATAAGGTCCATAGAACCTAGGACTCAATTTTTCATTTGGTTTTCTTGCCAATGGCTTCATTCTATAAGGCTGTAATTTTAGAAAAACCCAATCCCCCACCTGAAAACTCAGCTCCCTCCTATGCTTGTTAGCATACCTCCTCATCTGATCCTGTGATTTCAGCAAATTACTCCTCAACTCCTGCAACAAAGCATCTCTGTCCTTGCTTAATTGATTCACTTCTTCCAGCTTAGAAGGGATATCAGCTCCTCTTATCAACAAAGGAGGTTCCTGTCCATACAAATCTTGAAAAGGAGACATTTTGGCAGACATATTATAGTTAGTATTGAACCAGAATTCAGCCTAAGCTAGCTGAGCAGGCCATTGTTTAGGTCTGGTCCCAGTCACACATCTCAAATAAGTCTCCAAGCATCTATTTACTACCTCTGTCTGCCCATCTGTTTGTCGGTGATAGGCAAAGCTCATCTTCAATTGAGTGCCTGCCTTTTTAAACAATTCCTTCCAAAAGAAGCTCATGAATAACCTATCTCTATCAGAAACTATAGAGGCAGGGAACCCATGCAGCCTGACTACCTCCTGAATGAACACCTCAGCCACTTCCTTAGCTGTATAAGGATGACACAATGGGCATATTTAGTCAGCCTATCTACTATTACTAAGATAGTATCTTTTCGTTGAGCTTTTGGCAGCCCTCCAATAAAATCCATGGATTTATCAGTCCATACCTTAGTTGGAATAGGTAAGGTCTGAAGCAATCCAGCTGGGGACAAGGTACTAGCTTTATTCTTTTGGCATATTTCACACTCAACCACATACTCCCTTATAGTTTTCTTCATTCCATGCCAAAATACCACATTAGCTACCCTTTTATAGGTTCTAAAAAATCCAGAATGCCCCCCTATAGGTGAATCATGTAATTCCTTTAAAAGTAAAGGAATTCTAGCAGAATTCTTTGGCAAAACCAACCTGTTTTTGTAATAGAGCTTGCCTCCCTGAATTGTATAGCCAGGTTTCTCAATTGTTTTAGTGAGAACACCCTGAAAAATCTCATACAATTGCTGATCTGCTCTCAGTTCATCATCCCAATCAACCCACTCCTCTTGTGCCATGGAAACTGCAGAAAAAACAAACTGCCTTGATAGTGCATCAGCCATCACATTTTCTTTTCCAAGTCTGTATTGGATTTCAAAGTTATACCCAATCAGCTTAGCAGCCCATTTAAATTGTTCATCATTCAACAGCTTTTGCTCATTAAGGAACTTTAAACTCTGCTGGTCAGTTTTGATGATGAACTTCCTCCCCAACAGATAAAGTCTCCACTTCTTTACAGCTAACACTACTGCCATCAACACCCTTTCATAGATTGATTTAAGCTGGCCTCTTTTAGATAAGGCCTTACTCCAGAAAGCCAAAGGTCTGCCCTCCTGCAACAGTACAACTCCTACCCTGAACCTGAGGCATCAGATTCTAACACAAATGGCTTAGAAAAATCAGGCACCATCAACACAGGCAGTTCACTCATCACCCCCTTCAACTTTTTAAATGACTTATCAATTTCAGGAGTCCATTGAAAAGCATCCTTCTTCAACAAAGCATTAAGTGGTTGTGCCCACTTCCCATAATCCTTCACAAACCTTCTGTAATACCCTGTCAGTCCTAGAAACCCTCTCAAGCTCTTGATGTCTCTAGGTACAGGCCATTTGCTCATTGCTTCCAACTTACTTGGGTCTGCCTCCACTCCTCTTCCTGAAATCAAATGACCCAAATACTCCAATGATCTTTGACCAAAGGTACATTTTTTTCTATTCACATGCACTTCCTGCTGCTGCAATACCTGTAAAACTGCCTTTAGATGCATTTGGTGTTCTCCACATCCTTGTTATACACCAATATATCATCAAAGAAAACTAACACAAACTGTCTTAAGAATGGCCTGAGAACTTCATTCATCAATGCTTGGAAGGTTGAAGGAGCATTAGTCAAGCCAAAAGGCATGACCAAAAACTCATAATGACCTTCACGAGTTCTAAAGGCTATCTTATGCACATCTTCAGCCCTCATTCTAATCTGATGGTACCCAGCCCTTAAGTCCAATCTAGAAAATCACTCTGCTCCTCCAATTTCATCTAATAACTCTTCTATTATAGGTATGGGAAACCTATCAGGTACTGTAATTTTGTTAAGAATCCTATAATCCACACAAAACCTCTGGCTGCCATCTTTTTTCTTAACTAAAATTACAGGGCTAGCAAAAGGACTAGCGTTGACCCTAATAATTCCAGCTATCATCATCTCCCTTACTAACCTTTCAATCTCATCTTTCTGATAATGAGGATATCTTTCTGATAATGAGGATATTTATAAGGCCTAATGTTAGGAATTTTATTACCAGGCTGAAGATTAATAGCATGGTCCTTCTCCCTGTGTGGTGGCAGTCCTTGGGGTTCCTTAAAAAACCCCTCAAATAGCTTCAAAACCTGCTCCACTGATTCAAGCACTGCCTCTCCCTTTTTTCCCTGCTCTACTGCCTTAACCTCCACCAGAAATCTCTTATCAGCCTCCCCCATGCTTCCTTTGATCAGCTTTAGGCTGATACAGCTTTAATCAACTCAGGTTCAGCTTTCAACACAATTCTTTTATTCTGAACTTTAATAGCCAGGGTCAGCTTGTCAAAATTGGCCTTCACTTCTCCCAATCCAGCTAACCACTCCACCCCTAGCACCACCTCAGCACCTCCTAGTTCAAACAAATAACAAGTTTGAACCACTTGTGACCCTTGCAATTCAATTGCTAAATCTTTACACATTCCCCTGCATTTCACCTTATGTCCATTTCCCACTTCAATAGAATAGGGCTGTGTAGGAGTCACCTCTAACTCCAATTCTCTCACCAATTTCAGGGAAATAAAATAGTGAGTGGCCCCACAATCAATTAAGACCACCACCTTCTTTCTTTTTATTTCTCCCCACAACTTGAGAGACTTCTTGGTTGTGAACCCCTCAATACTATGCAATGAGAATTGATGCAACTCTTCCCCCTCCTCTTCTTCAACCTCTTCTTGCTCCCTACCATCACTCTCTTCCCCCTCTTCCTCCATAAACTTTAGCCTCAATTGCTTGTTTTTACAAACATGAGTGGGGTGATATTTTTCACTACACGTAAAACACTCCCCCTTCCTCATTTTTTCATTCACCTCCATAGGAGAC
>QARZ01040789.1:106034-123010 GCA_013407115.1 Glycine latifolia | reverse complement strand
GTAAAATGCTCAAATGTATTGAAATTAGTTCAAGGTAATTAAATTACTAAACTAGGCTAATTCTATTCTATTTCTTAAATATTTAATTAAAACTTATCCTAAAATTATACTAAAAACTAGATGTGTTTGCAACACATCATCAATCCTTTTCAGCAAACACATAGGTTAACCCAAAGGAACAATGCAAAGCAATTACAACAAGGAGCGGGATTGTGGTTGGTTTGAAGGATGATGGTGAGAAAAATGAAAATGAAGGAGTTGTGGAAAAAAAATGTTTGAATGGAAGGAGTTTAGAAAGAAAAAGAGAAAAATGATGAAGTGGTGACAAATGAAGAAGTGGTAGAGAAAGTGGTAAGTGAAGAGGAGAAGTAGAAATCAAAGAAACAAGCAACTGACAAAGGCAAAGTTGTACTAAACCATCCACTAGTTCTACATCTTCCTTATCCACATGCTCCATAAAAGAAAGCTAAGGAAAGGCAATACAAGCGTTTCTTAGACATTTTCAAACATTTGTAGATTAACATTCCTTTTTCTGAGGCTTTTGAGCAGATGCCAACATATGCTAAATTCATGAAGGATTTTTTTACAAAGAATAAAATAATTATGGATGATGAAACAATATAGTTGGATGTAGATTATAGTGCAATTATTCAAAAATTCATTCTAGAGAAATCTAGAGATCCCAATAGTTTCACAATTCTTGTGACAATTGGGAGATTATCAGTGGGAAAGACACTTCTTGATTTAGGTGCAAGTTGTAACGACCCGGATTATAAATGCTAATCTGGATGCTTGATGTGTGTGCATTATATTAATTAAAATTACATGTGTTATGTTGATTAATTATTTTATTTATAACTTGCTGTTTGAGTACTTTTGTCTTGGTATGCGTGCTTGATGGGTATTGGACGTAAGTCAGCCCTGCTGTGCTGTGGTTGCTGGCTGAGCACGGTAAGAGGACGTACTGTGTCAGCTGTGTTTATAAGCACCAGGCTGGCACAAAAACAAGTTCACTCTTCCTTCTTCAACCTTTTCGTTTCTTCTCTAAAAACTCACCCAGAAACCTCTCGTTCTCGACCCTTTTCTTTGTTATCTCCTACCTACGAGCGTCACCGTAGCCGCTGCGGAAATCCCGACGCTGAGAGGAACCTCGGGGTCGGAGCTGAAGCTTAGGACAAACTGATTGAGTATTTTTAGTTTAATATTTTCCTATTCTTCTTAGCTTGTTTGAATTCTCTTAGACTTTTATTTTCCCATTCTAATTCAGTTTTTGCCTTAGGCAATCAAGTGGGCTTAATTGACAATTGTTGCTTATTTTCGGAGTTTTTGCTTACTTGACCTATCTTCCTTGCGCAGGCCCTAGAGAAATCTACAGAACTCCAAATGGCTCATATGAGTAGTCCTTGAAAAGAAAAGAAAAAGATCTACAACTTTGTTAGAGATAAGCCAAGGCCAATTCTATCATTTTGAGGGTCATTTTAGGCTTGGAAGTTAGAATCACTGCACTTGAATTTTGGGCTGCGAAATTGGTGTAATTAGTAATTGGTTAGATTAGTTGGGCTTCATTATGGCCCATCCTTCCCTACTGACTCAGTCACTATATTTAAGTGATTTTAGTTATTTATATGGACACACTTCATTTTTAGCACAAACACATTTTGTAGTGACTTTTAGAAGTTTTTAGAATTAAAACTCTTTCTCTTATTTTCTCTCAATTGTTCTTCACTGTTCTTCATTTTCATTTCTGTTCTTCCATTTTCGTGCACTCATTTCATGGGGCTTTCATTGATGATGATCATGGAAGGCTAAACAATCAATCAATCCAAGGATCCAAGCCCAAGCAAGGAGAATTTGAGTTCTGGTTTGGTATTTCAAATTCTGTGTGAATGTTTACTTTCTTCTTCAATCCTCTATTCAATTTTCATGATTATTAATCTGTTTAGGATTGAAAGCGGATTAGGTTATGGATTCATTTCCTAATTTCAAATTTTAATCACAGATTATTTGGATGATATTTCAATTAGGATTGTGGTTTCAATTAATTTAGGGATTAATTCGATTGAACTGCTTCTAATGAAATTGAATGAACTTTCATAACAAAATCATTATTTGAGAACTAGGATAATTCGTATTGCTTGGTTTGGTGAATTGGATTGATGCTTTTTAATCTGTTTTACATTACCTTTAATCAATTCTGTTAGTTTCTACAATTTTCTGCAATTTTCATTTATCGCATGCAAACTGTTTCATAAAAATCCCCCTATTATTTACTAGTGAATTGAAGTTGGAACCATATTGATTGTGTCTCTGAGTCGACCTAGGTTAATCCTGTGCTATAGAATCAGCATAGTTTAATTGTTTTGAAGCGATACGACATCGGTTATCAAAACTGGCGCCGTTGCCGGGGACACGGTTCACTGTGTGCTAACTTCAATTCACTGTATATTAGATAATAGCATTAGTAAAATATAAAAGAAAAAATAATATTTACATTCACTGCATGTTTACATTCTGTTGCACAATTGCACTTTGTTACATATTTTCCTTGTTTCTGTTGGTTGTTATGAAGTGTGTGTGAGGTGCTGGTGCAAAACAACGAAAAAATAGAGCAAAAATAGGGGAAAACAGAGGAAAAAAACAAAGGGGTAGTAGGGAGAGAATTTGTGTAGTGTAGTTATGTTTGTTGTGCAATTTGCTGTCCAGAATTTTTTGATCCTGTGGAATTTTGCTTCGAAACTTGGTATCCAAAGTTTATCCCTCATTCTAAGTAGGAGTTCTAATGCTGTTTTAACAATTTGTGCAAGGGCATTCTGGTCATTTCACAGCAAATTATCTCAGAATGGGCTGAAATTTTCCCAGAATGTGGAGAAAATTAATGCATTAATGCATCAAGGTGACCCTATGAAGGATGAACACGGTTAGGAGGGATCCAAATTGCCAAATTCGATGATCTAGACCACTTTTGAATTTATTTTATGTTTTCATGATTTTTAAAAATCACCAAAAGAATCACAAAAATCAAGCATGATTTATAGATATTTATTGTGGTGTTTTTAAATTTTTCTAAAATTGTTTAGGGCAGTTTTCCATTTTCTATTTCATTTAAGCAAATATTGTGAATAGTGTCCTTGTAGCGTAGTTGTCTGACATTTCTGTGATTTCTGTGTTTTTGTTCCTTAGGAGTTGAACTGTGCATGACTAAGTCCACATCAAGTGACTTGCATTCATATGATCCTGAGATAGATAGGACATTTCACAGATTAAGCAGAAAATAATACTTGTCTAGATGAATTTGATAGTGTAGTCCTAGATAGTAGTGTAGTGTTTTCTGAGTCTTCTGTTTCTGAGTCTATTTCCAATTCTGCACATCTTGATTCTGAAATTTTTGTTGATACAATGGCTGATAACAACCTAACTCTTAAGGAATTGGCTACACCTGATGTTGTCTACCAACCTTGGTGTATTCAATATCCTGAGACTGAGGTTAGTTATGAGCTAAAATTTGGACTGATCCATTTCCTTCCAAAGTTTCATGGTCTTGCAGGTGAAGATCCACACAAACATCTTAAGGAGTTTCATGTAGTGTGTTCCACCATGCAACCACATGACCTTCATGAGGATTATGTCAAGGTGAAGGCATTTCCATTCTCTCTGGATGGTGTGGCCAAGGACTCGTTGTACCTTCAACCAGATCCTATCAACACTTGGACAAATATGAAGAGAAGATTCTTGGAGAAATTCTTCCCTGCATCCAGAACAGCTTCCATCCGGAAAGAAATTTGTGGTATAAGGCAGCTCCCTGGAGAGACATTGTATGAGTACTTGGAGAGATTCAACAAGCTGTGTGCTACATATACTCACCATCAAATCAGTGAGCAATTATTGATTCAGTATTTTTATGAAGGTTTGATGTTGATGGACAGGAGTCTGATAGATGCAGCTAGTGGAGGCGCTTTGATGGACAAGACTCCTGTTGCTGCAAGACAGTTGATTTCTAACATAGTAGCCAACTATCAACAATTTGGTACTAGAGGTACTGCAACAAGCAAGCCTGCTACAAATGAAGTTTCTATTTCTATGGTTGCTAATAACCAGAGGTTGGAGAACAAGCTGACAGAGTTGACATCCCTTGTGAGACAACTTGCTATTGGTCAACAACAGAACGTGATGGCAGCCAATCAACCAAGGCTGTGTGGTATCTATTGTGCACCTGATCATCCAACAGATGCATGTCCCACTCTACAAGAAACAGAACAAGTTGCTGATGTTTCTGCCATACAATCTGGACAGCCATTTAGACCTCAACAATAGTATAATCCTTACTCCAACACTTATAATCCTGGTTGGAGAGATCACCCGAATTTGAGGTATGGTCCTGGTCCACAACCTCCACAACAGACACAACAACATCAGCTATTCAGACCTCAATAGCAGCAATATCAACCCTCCACCAGCAAATACAAAGCTCCTCCGTTCAGACAACAACCACAGTTCCAGCAGCCTGCACTACACCTGCACAACCTGTGCAGACCAGTTCTGGGCATTCTTTGGAGGACTTGATGAAGCAAATGGCAACCACCAATATTTAGTTTCAACAAAATGTCAATGCCACCATCCAAGACCTGCAGACTCAGATTGGACAGTTAGCTACAACTGTCAACCAGATGCAGCAGCAAGGTTCTGGCAACATTCCAACACAACCAGTTATCAATCCAAAGAATGTGAGTTCTATTACCTTGAGGAGTGGATAGGAGCTTCCAAATGCTGGTGCTAAAATTGATAATGGTGCCAAAACAGATTCTGCACCAACACATATTCCTCTACTTTTTCCTTCTAGATCCATTTGTGCAAAGAAAGTGGAGTTTGATTCTGATCTGCTTGAGACTTTCAAGAGGGTGGAAGTCAGCATTCCCCTATTGGATGCCATCAAACAGATTTCAAAATATGCAAAGTTCATGAAGGATTTGTGTTGCGTGTTCGGCAAGTGTACCGATCGTACAAGTAATAAAGTGATAAAGTAGAGTTATTGTCCCACGATGATTGTTTGGCCAATTAAATCATAAATTGTATCTTAAGGTTGAATGACAAAAGATTAAGAGAATTGTGTTGTTGTGCGAAGTAAATTAAAAACTGAATATATAAACATAAAGCATTATAAATAAAATAGATAATGGTTGCACCAAACGTAAGCTAATGTAGCTAGGGAGACCCACACTCAATGCTCCTAACATTCTTACATGGATTGTTTACTACATTCATTTGTACTAGCTACTCAATCATGCATCCTCATTCATTACTAGTTAAGCCCTAATCCCTTAGTGATATTAACCCTTTAACCCCTTTCAATACCCTAATTCCTTAGTAGTATTTATTAGGTTAAGCATTAAGTGATGCACTAGAAAGGATTGCAAGCCTACATCCCTATCCCTAGGTGATGTAGAACAAGTCACCACACTTAGTTCGAAGACTAAGGCCCCAATATCCCTATTGTGAACCCTAGCTCTAAGCTCTAACCTTGGTTGATCAGGTCTAAGAAAGAGATGAAGAGATTCAAGTAAAATGTAATGAAATAACATAGCATTAATGAGAAATAGGTACAACCCAATCCAAATGGAAGTTACATTAAATGTTTATCCTAAATACAAAAGGAACTAACCAAACCTAGTCAAGGCTGGCCTTGGTACAACAAAAAGAAGCATGCTTAATGATATGTACAAGGAAGAAGAGGAAGGGAAGAGGGAAGAACCCTCTTCCCTTCAACCCCAAACCCTAGCTCAGCTCCCAAGCCTTCTTCTCCTTCCTTTGGTAGTGATTTCCGTCCAAAAGCTCCTTCATTCAGTGCTGAGGCTCCTTATTTATAGAGTAGCATGTGCAATCTCTGTTTTGCCCTCATTATGCAGAGTCTGTCGACCTGTGGCGCCCTTGGCGCGGGTCTGGCGCTCCTGGCGCCAGCATCCAGAAGGAATGGCGCCCTTAGCGCGAACTTGGCACTCTTGGCGCTGGATGCCAGTGGATTTGGCGTTCTTGGCGCTAGCCTGGCGCTGATGGCGCCAGGTTCCAGAGACGGTGGCGCTCCAGGCGCGAGAACGGCGCTGATGGCGCCACATGCAGAACTAGCCTATGTACCCCCGATTGTACATAGGCTTGATGGCGCCAGACCTTCTGTTCTGCATAATTCTCTGCTGTTTCACCTGCTAAACATCAATCTAGACCAAAATACCTCATTAAAGCACATAAATGATATTCATACCAAAAGGAAGCTATTCATCATATAATTTGATGCATTTAACGATCTAATTGAGCTTGGAAAGCATCATGTGTTAGGCATATATCAATTTGTGCACCCATAAGAGGAAGCTAAAGGGAAATGAGCAAGTGAAGATGGGCAGAAATGTATCTGCACTTATACAGGGCAAAACTATTGATGCCATTCCACTATCCACCTTGCCACAGAAGTGCAAGGATCCTGGCACTTTCACTATCCCTTGCACCATTGGAGATTGTACTTTTGCAGATGCCATGTGTGACCTTGGAGCCTCCATTAATGTCGTGCGAGTTAATAATTTGATTTTTCTTACAGATTTTTACATACCGGATATGGAGAATGAGCCTTCCAGCCATGGTTCCACATTGATCCTAGGGAGACCATTCTTGATGACAGCCAGGACCAAAATTGATGTGTATACAGGAACTTTGTCCATGGAGTTTGGTGATGACGTTGTCCAGTTTAACATTTTTGAGGCCATGAGACATCCTGTAGAGGAGCATTCTGTCCTTCTTCTTGATATCATTGATGTTGCAGTAGATAATGTAGATATTTCTGATTTACTTTCTGATTTTTCTGATTTTGATCTTGGTTCTTGTAATTGTACCTGTGATGATTCTGCTATTGTGTGTAGTATTTGTGCAGAGATTTCCTCCGCACTTGACTCTGATTGTGTTGCAGATACAGGTACAGATACAGGTTCTGATTCTACTATCTCCCTTCCCTCAGCCCACAACCTTTATTTGCCTTCCACCATTCAGCCACCTTCCTTGGAGCTAAAGTCACTACCTGAGCACCTTAAATATGCATATTTAGATGATGCTCAGCAGATTTCAGTCATCATATCTAGCAGCCTATCACTTGAGCATGAAGAGAAGTTGCTGCATGTTTTGACAGGCCACAAAAAGGCCATTGGATGGACACTTGCTGACCTTCCTGGAATAAATCCTTCCATCTGCATGCATCAGATACTCTTGGAGGATGATTCTAGGCTGGTGAGGCAGCTACAGAGGAGGCTGAATCCCACTATTCTTGATGTGGTGAAGAAGGAAGTGATGAAGTTATTAGCTGCAGGGATTATCTATCCCATTCCAGATAGCACTTGGGTTTCACCTGTCCAAGTGGTCCCTAAGAAGTCGGGTATCACTGTTGTGCAAAATCAGGATAATGAGTTGATTCTGACTAGAGTAGCCAACAGTTTGCGAGTTTGCATTGACTATAGGAGACTTAACCAGGTAACTCGCAGGGACCATTTCCCTCCCCCCTTCATTGACAAGGTTCTGGAGAGGTTGGCAAGTAAATCACATTATTGCTTTCTTGATGGTTTTTCTGGTTATATGTAGATTCGTATTGCACCAGAGGACCAACACAAGACCACATTCACCTGTCCATTTGGCACATTTGCCTACACTAGGATGTCTTTTGGCCTATGCAACGCACCTGCTACCTTCCAAAGGTGCATGGTGAGTATCTTTTCTGATTGATTAGAGAGTTGCATAGAGGTGTTTATGGATGATTTCATTGTTTATGGTTCCTTTTTTGATACATGTTTGGATAGTCTCTCTAGAGTTCTTGATCGATGTATTGGGACTAACCTTGTTCTTAACTTTGAGAAATGCCATTTTATGGTACATGAAGGTATTGTCTTAGGGAATTTAGTCTCTAGTAGAGGTCTTGAGGTTGATAAAGCTAATATTGATGTTATTACTTCTTTACCTTACCCTGCTTTAGTGCGGGAAGTGCATTCTTTTCTTGGACATGCAGGTTTTTATAGAAGATTCATCCAGATTTTAGCAAGATTGCATTGCCATTGTCGAAGCTTCTCCAAAAGGACGTAGACTTTATGATTGATCAGCCTTGCAAAGAGGCATTTGAGGAATTGAGGAAGAAGCTTACGATCTCTCCCATCATGCAACCACTAGATTGGGAACTTCCCTTTGAGCTCATGTGTGATGCCTCTAACTAGCACTTGGGGCTGTGTTGTCACAAAGAGTTGATAAAAGATCCCATGTCATTGCTTATGCTTCACGTACTTTAGATGCAGCCCAAGTTAACTACACCACCATAGAGAAGGAGCTTTTAGCTATTGTTTTTGCTTTAGATAAATTCCGATCTTATTTGCTTTGCTCCCATATCACTGTCTTTATTAACCATGCAGCTTTGAAGTACCTGTTGAAGAAGCCTGATGCTAAATCTAGATTGATCAGGTGGATGCTTCTTCTTCAGGAGTTTGATATTGAGATTAAGGACAAGAGAATAGGAGGAACCATTACACATAGACATCAGATGCCTTAACAACCCATTATTTTTTGTGAGATTTTTGATGAGTGGGGTATTGATTTTATGGGTCCATTTCCTATTTCTCATGGTTTTTTATATATTCTACTTGCTGTTGATTATGTTTCCAAATGGGTTGAAGCTAAGGCCACTAGAACTAATGATTCTAAAGTTGTTGTGGATTTTGTGAGATCCAACATTTTTTGCAGGTTTAGTGTGCCTAAAGCCATTATCAGTGACCAGGGGAGCCATTTCTGTAACAAATCATTGACATCCTTGCTTCAGAAGTATGGGGTTGTGCATAGAGTTGCTACAGCTTATCATCCCTAAACTAATGGGCAAGTAGAGGTTTTTAACAGAGAGATAAAGCAAGTGTTACAGAAGGTAGTGCAACCCAATAGGAAGGATTGGACCAAGCTACTTGAAGATGCTTTATGGGCTCACAGGACCACTTACCAAACACCTTTGGGGATGTCTCCCTACAGGGTGGTTTTTGGTAAGTCATGCCACCTTCCGGTGGAGATTGAACACCATGCTTATTGGGCGGTGAAGAGTTGTAACATGGCATTTGATAAAGCGGGTATGGAAAGGAAGCTTCAGTTGCAAGAACTTGAAGAGATTCGCTTAGAAGCCTATGAGAACTCCAAGATTTACAAGGAGAAAGTGAAGAGATTTCATGACTCTAGGATTCTTAGGAAGGAGTTCCATATTGGCCAAAAAGTGTTATTGTTTAACTCTCGCCTCAAGCTTATTTCTGATAAACTTCGATCTAGATGGGATGGACCTTTTATTATTACTAATGTTTTTCCCCATGGTGCATTTGAGATTAAAAATGAATTTACCGGCAAGGTCTTCAAAGTGAATGGTCACCAACTCAAGTTATTTCATGAGAGCCCTTAAGTGGAAGAGGAGCTTGTGGCGAACATCTCTTTGGTCTTGCCAATTCTATGTGATGATGTGCCTTGAATGACATTTGGGGAGTTTCCTTTTCCCTTCTTTTATTTTGTCTCTTTGTTTGCATCTCATTGCATCCTTACATTGAGGACAATGTGCATTTCAAGTGTGGGGTGAAGGATTACAAAATCTGTTTTATGTTTACATTTTTGTTTATCTATTTTTATTTGCTGTTTTTACATTCTGTCTGTTTTAATTTTTGAGTCTGTTTTCTGTTTATCTGTCTGTTTTTTGTTTTTTGTTTGTTTTTGTTACTGTTTCTATTATTGTTTTGCTGTATTTGTTTTGTTTTGTCTGGTTGTTAGTCTGTTTTTACATTCAGAAAATAAAAACTAGAATTTATGCACTTTTTCATGTTTTTCATAGGATTTCTAACTTGTGTAATTTGTGAGAAATGTACTAATTTTTGTTGGATTGAAAGGTTTCATGCTTGATGTGAATCATTGTTGCAATTGTTGAAGTGATAAGTAGGCTTGAGAAATAGAATTTAAGATGGATCACGTGTGATAGAATTATGCCTTGTGAGTTTTTGGGCCTTTGTGGATAAATCACATTATTTCATTCATGTTCTTTCATCTGTGATTTCACCCTTGTGCTAAATTACTCTATGTTTTGTCTTGCCTCTTTTGACATTCCTTGTTGCACATGCTTTGATTGAGATGATTTAGGCCTTCTTTCTTTTATCCACTAGCCAAATAAACTATCCTTGCATTGATATCCATTGCTACCCTTTTTGAGCCTTTAACCTTTTCTTTCTTGTGTACCTCATTATAAAAATAAAAATAAAAAAATGGAAAACCAAGATATCCTAACTTTAGGGAGAAAAGGGGCCTTGGAATTGTTTTGAGAGTGGGTTTCAAACAAGTGTGGGGTATTTTTGTTTTGTTTTGATTTTGGAAAGAAAAGAAAAGAAAAGAAAAGAAAGAGTTTACAAAGCAAAAGTTTAAAGAAAAAAAATGCATAAACAAGGAAAAAGAAAAGCAAAGAAAAAGAAAAAGAAAAAGAAAAAGAAAAAGGAAA
The DNA here is from genome assembly GCA_013407115.1 of Glycine latifolia. NCBI lineage: Eukaryota > Viridiplantae > Streptophyta > Magnoliopsida > Fabales > Fabaceae > Glycine > Glycine latifolia. The sequence goes on along the minus strand of QARZ01040789.1, from coordinate 112,494 downwards.
AGAAAATGCAATAAAAGTTGTTGTGATTCATTTTCATCCTTATAAGTTCTTTGTTTCTACCTCTCTTTATACTTGTTCGCTTACTCTCCATTGCCCCTCTTTTCTCTTAGTTTTAGCCTAAACATCCTTTTCTTATCCACCCTTTACCCAGCCATACATTACAAGCCTATAAAGTCCTTTTGATCTTTTGATGCATGTGTATTTCAAGTTGAATGAATTAGAGTCTTGTCAAAATTTGGATATGGTAGTTACATGCGGTGTTTGAGTGTAAACATAAACCCATACACATTAGAGAGGTTGAGTGTTGCTTTTTGAGAGAGATTTCTATCACCTTGGTTCATTCTTAATTTTAACTTGAGTACTTTTTCACTTTGTACTTGTGATCATGTGTTCATGGATTGTTTGAAACCTTAATTATTCTTCCATTTTTCATCTTTCTCACTTTTGTGCATTGTTAGGATCCATTGAAAAATGTGTGTGCCTTGTTCTTACCTTTCTTTTACTTTGTGGTTTACTTTAGTTTGAATTTTTCTTAGTCTTTCTTTTAGTTTTGCCTAGGAGTGCAAAAGTTTAAGTGTGGGATATTTTGATTGAGTATTTTTAGTTTAATATTTTTCTATTCATCTTAGCTTATTTGACTTCTCTTGGACTTTTATTTTCCCATTCTAATTCAGTTTTTGCCTTAGGCAATCAAGTGGGCTTAATTGACAATTGTTGCTTATTTTTGGAGTTTTTGCTTACTTGACCTATCTTCCTTGTGCAGGACCTAGAGAACTCTACCGAACTCCAAATGGCGCATATGAGTAGTCCCTGGAAAGAAACGAAAAAGATCTACAACTTTGTCAGATATAAGCCAAGGCCAATTCTATCATTTTGAGGGTCATTTTAGGCTTGGAAGTCAGAATCACTGTACTTGAATTTTGGGCTGCGAAATTGGTGTAATTAGTAATTGGTTAGATTAGTTGGGCTTCATTATGGCCCATCCTTCCCTACTGACTCAGTCACTATATTTAAGTGATTTTAGTTATTTATATGGACACACTTCATTTTTAGCACAAACACATTTTGTAGTGACTTTTAGAAGTTTTTAGAATTAAAATCCTTTCTCTTATTTTCTCTCAACTGTTCTTCATTGTTCTTCACTATTCTTCATTTTCATTTGTGTTCTTCCATTTTCGTGCACTCGTTTCATGGGGCTTTCATTGATGATGATCATGGAAGGCTAAACAATCAATCAATCCAAGGATCCAAGCCCAAGCAAGGAGAATTTGAGTTTTGGTTTGGTATTTCAAATTCTGTGTTAATGTTCCCTTTCTTCTTCAATCCTCTATTCAATTTTCATGATTATTAATGTGTTTAGGATTGAAAGTGGATTAGGTTATGGATTCATTTCCTAATTTCATATTTTAATCACAGATTATTTGGATGATATTTCAATTAGGTTTGTGGTTTCAATTAATTTAGGGGTTAATTCGATTGAGCTGCTTCTAATGAAATTGAATGAACTTTCTTAACAGAATCATTATCTGAGAACTAGGATAATTCGTATTGCTTGGTTTGGTGAATTGGATTGATGCTTTTTAATATGTTTTACATTACTTTTAATCAATTCTGTTAGTTTCTGCAATTTTCTGCAATTTTCATTTATTGCATGCAAACTGTTTGATAAAAATCCCCCTATTATTTACTAGTGAATTGAAGTTGGAACCATATTGATTGTGTCTCTGAGTCGACCTAGGTTAATCCTGTGCTATAGAATTAGCGTAGTTTAATTGTTTTGAAGCGATACAACATCGGTTATCACAAACACACTGTGAAGCTCGTGGGCGAACTCTTGGTTAGGTAAGGGGAGTTTATCATGTTTCTTAACAGCTTTAGGTACCACGGTTTGGGTGCCTGGGAGTCCTGCCGTGATGATAACTGCATGTCCCTGGTGGGTGCAATGTTTTTCCCAGAAAAGCTACATCTTTTATGAATGGGATTTGGTATGCCTTAAATTTGTTGAGTATTATTTTGTGTTGATGTTTGGTGTTCTTGTGGGGAGTAGATGTTTTAAGAACTCCCCGTGCATGTGGGTGAAGTTGGCATTTTGATGATGAAGAGTTTCTAAGACACCTGTGGAAGTGTTCATGAAGGTTATGAGTATCGGGATGGGTTGGTCGGGTTACACGTAGACATAAATCCCTTGTTTGATATCGGCTACTGAGATGGGCAGGCTGAGTTAGATATACGTGTCAAACCCTCACGCTTTGATGTTGGCTACCGGGATGGGTAGGTCGAGTTGAGCAGGTTATGTGGCATGCATGCATACAGGACGTAACTTAGTCCTTGTTGGCGGATGTCAGTAGACCGGGTTCCCTACCTGGGGTCGTTCCCTTAGAGTCGTTAAGACTTGTTTCCCTTTTTATGAGGTATACCGAGTTCCTTACCGGGTGATACGTTAGAGCTGTTAAGCTCAAGTTACTTCCCCATAGAGAGACCTACCGAGTTGCTAACTTGGATGAGCTTGTGTTCTCTCGAGAAAAGAACCATCGGATTCCCCTACTCGGTTGAGCTTGTGTTCCTTTTTCTAAAACGACCGGGTTACATACACGTGTCGCCTCTAGAAGCTTATCCTTCCCTTTTCTTGGAGAGAGACCGGGTTCCTTACCCGGGGTGGGCTATTTCCTTTAGAATTACCAAGTCCAAACCCCTTTTTCCTTGAGAACTACCGGGTTCCCTACTCGGCAGAGCTTGTATGCTCTTTAGAAATGAGATACTGGGTTCCCTTACACCCTTGTGTGGGTTAGTGAAATACAAACCCGGGGTCTTACAAGCGCTATCTGTAACGACCTAAATATTTACTTATTTTTATTTTTACTTAAGGGTAAATTTCTAAGAAACGTATAATAGTAAAATTTTTAAAACGTAAAATTTGCAAAAGATTTGTTACTCATATATATAGCCAATGTCTTTGATACAAAAGTTTATATAATACAAGTACACTACGTTTCTCAAAAATCCAGCTTAGTTCATAACTTCTTTTATATATCTTCACTACTCCAAGGCCTCATGGAACCTGTCCATCATTGCCATCTAAAAAAAAACATGAAACAGATCGGGTGAGAAATAAATTTCTCAGTAGGCAAAGCTAAATCCCGACCCTATTATTAGGTTAGTAAAATAAAAAAAAATCAAACACAACCACAAGCAATATGCAACTATATGAATGCATGAGATGAACTATCCCAGGGAAAATGGCCTCCACATATCGTACTGTATGTGGCCACACTGAGTGTGGACGCTGCTATAGTCTTACGCAAACATGCATGAATTTTGCCATATATCCTTGCACCTGGGTACTACATATCGTACTGTATGTAGCATCAGATTCTGTTTCCCCAAAGCCTCGTACTGGACTTGGAACATGGAAACATGAATCCACCTATGTTAATCACATTAACATATCAACATCCATAAAAATCAAATTCATAAGCAAAATATATATCATATCATCATTTATGTCATAAGTATGGTTACACCACCATATCTTATCCATTAAGCTTATGAGTATGGTTACACCACCATACCTTAATCAAGTAAGATTATTACTAACTTATGCATAACCAGAGAGTAACCTTAACTACAGAAAAATTATGTTAGTAATCTAACTAATAATCCTCAATATAAATAATATCTAATTCCTTTAAACCTTTATAAACAAAGATTGTCACTTAGTATACATCTTAATTCTCCTTTCACCTACCACCTCACTAATTAATCCTCAAAATCAAATCATCAAGTAGTTAAATCATTCAACTCTACACCATTCATCCTCTACTTCAAAAATTAAATCAAAATAGTTTCATAAAAATATCAACAGACAGCCTAAAGTATCATAGAAATCACCTTTAAAAGATCATCAAATGGGCTTCCATACATTACTAATATTGATGGATATAAATCATAGCCTATCTTATATCTTAAATCAACATATTCTCATCAAAGAATAACCTTTAAACATCACGAAATTCAAGCCTAAATATCAACCATAAATCAGCCTACTAAAGCATGTAAATTAATCCAAACCATTGATTAACTAGAGATTTAAGCTTAACCTACCTCAAGTGAGTTTGAGTCTTGAGAATAGAATGGATAAATGGCTTCCTTCCTTCCTTCATTGGAAAATCCTCTTAGAGATGAAGCCTTGATATCCTTCTTCTAAGCTTGTCAAAACTCTTCCTAAGGTTGCTAGGTTTCTCACGAAATTTTGTCAAGAAGGTGGAGTTTTCTTTTTCTTACTTGATTCTAACTCTAAAGGAGAAAGATGAAATGAAGGTAGTATGAAGAGAGGATGTTCACGTGAAGGTGTAGAGAGGAAAGCTTGGAGAATGTCTTGCACTTAGGTCCTCCTTCCCCCTTATATAGTGCTTTAGGATTCACTTTATGGAAAAATATCTCCTACACCATAATGACTTACCTTTCCACTTGTCCACCCCTTTACAAGTGTCCCTACACTTGTCCAAATCATAAAGGCTCTTAATTCTCCACCATCCAAGTGTCCAAGATCCTGAAGTTTCTCCATCTCTCTTGCATTTTCGTGGAGTAGCTTGCCAAGGAAGATTTTTATGCTTTTTCTTTCATTCTTGAGTTTATCCCAAACCTGTTTTAGTAAAATTATAATCCTGGATTCTTTAACCGGTGGATCTCCTTAAAATTTTAAAGGTACACTACTATCCCACATATGTAACTTTTGACCGTTGGGATTGTTGAAATAACGTCTAGAGATGTCCACGTGTTCTACCAAAGGAGATAAGAGAAGATTTTTCTTCTCATCTTGTATACATATTCCAAGTGTCCACCACTTGTCTTCTTCATGAAGCTTGCCTTTTCAAGTGGCTTATTCATGAATCTTCTCCCCTTTTATACATCATTCCACACGTGAACTTCAAGATTAAGGGGTAGGATGACAAGTTTTCCTTCCTTTTATGCCATTACATGTCATTTTTGATGCTAAAGTAAAATCTAATTCCACTTATGGTTTTTCACATGGTAATTCCTTGTAAGAAGTTAAATTTAATTTGAATTCTTTCACCTAAATATAATATGAAATAATAGAACTCTAGAGATCTTCAAAAATTATCTTTAGTTTCATTACAAATAACTCATAACCAATCTCTACAGAGTACTATACAGACCTCAAGCACAAGATTGTTCTTATCTTAATTCCAATTGGTCTATTTTTCCTCTAACCATTAAAATTACTAAACCATTTTATTAGATAAATCTAAACATCCTTCAATTGAGAGAAAATTCCACAGATTCTATTTCTCATTTTTCCATATTTTTCTGATGCCCAAATCCTTCTTAATATAATTTCAAAGTTGTCATCTTATAAAATTCATAGAAATTCTATTCTAAGGTTTCTTGTCACAAAATCTCTTAATAATATGCTATCTAAGAGTGCTCTGTACTTCCATCAAGTTTCCACAAACTCTCAAAGGGTATCTGGTCATTTTTGGCCTAAAGGGCATTATGGTTATTCTTGGGACGTGATGGTAATTATCCAAAACGTTCAATGGTATTTGTGTAGTTTCAACCACAAAATATCTAGCCAAAATATCTAGGGGCATTCTTGTCATTTCCAAAATATCTAAGGACATTTGTGTAATTTCCTCCTTAAAATATCTAACTAAAATATCTAGGGGCATTTTCGTAATTTTAACCTCAAGGGCATTTTGGTAATTATGCCATTCAACCTAGGGACATTTTTGTCATTTCTAATTTAAGGGGAAAGTGATATGGTCATTTATCTAGTTATCATCACACTTCCACAATTAAATACGAATTCAAAATAAAATTTGAGGATGTTACACTATCTGTTGTAATTGATTACAACGCTTATGCAATTGATTAAATAGTGTTGTGCCTGTCCTTAGAACTTTATAAGAAACCTATGAAAATGCAATAAACACTTATGCAAATAAACCAAGAGGGGGGGGGGGGTGAAAGATTGGGCCTTGAAGCCTGAAGGCATGTGAGAAGAAAAAAACAAAATTTTTTCATGCGGAAACACACATACCACACAAGAATCATTCTTTAAGACATAGATGTTACCTTGTTTATATTCAAAACTTCATGATCAAGGATAGGCTTGAAGATACAAGCCCTCTAATGTTGATCCACACCATTTCTTGTCAAGACTCAAGAACACTTCTTGAAGGCCACCAACAAACACCAAAGGAGGCAAGCTAGGTGCACCATTGGAGAGGAAGAAGGTTAGGTTTTAAAGTGTTTTACTTATCTAAGAGGCTCACCAATAGATGATATTGGTGGCTGAATTTTCAGCCAACACTCACACAAAGGGGCACGTGAAAATAAAGGAAAGTAGATTAGGGTTTTTCCTCTCAAAATTATTTGAGAACTATGATCACAATAGCACACTTTATAGAAGAGTTTGAGTCAGATTTTTTTGGTTAAA